>BLSH010396180.1:273205-291012 GCA_018402905.1 Glandirana rugosa
TTTATTTAAACTATTGTTAGTTTTTTTAGTCTAAATTTATTTTTTTTTAGTCTAAATTTATTTTTTTTAGTCTAAAAAATAAAAAAAAATTTTTTTGTAACTAAAAATAGGAGGGACAAATGTCCGATAACTCCGAAACACTAACACTAAGAAAACTCTGACTGTTTTAACAGCCGTCTAGGAGGTGGGTGAAGTCGATTTTTCTCTCCAGAACAATCAAAGGTAGGGGTTTCTTGTAACCTGTTACCTAACGATCCCTTATCTCAACTCGCTTGTGGACCTTCAAGCCCAAGACGACCAGGCAGGCTTGAAGCCCTGTTTCAGGCCCAGGCCCAGGTGCGATCGTTCGGGTTCCGTCCGGACCCGGACCCGGACTTTGTCCCGAAGTTCGGACGGACCAGCAGAACCCGAACTTCCAGGTGTTCGCTCAACTCTATTCCCTAGCAATCCATTGTCCAATGTTCTTTGGGGATGGAAACTAACAAGACCTCTCTTTTTAGCTGAAGTGGGTGGAGGATCTGCCGACAATTTTGTCAGTCTCAAAAGAATCACAATCACAAAGCCTCAATAGCCTGTAAACAGGGAGGATAAAAATCAATGTTTTTTTAAAAAAAAATAAAAAATCTGATTTTTTTTATTTAAATCTGATTTTTTTTTATTTAAATCTGATTTTTTTGATTGTTATCAAATTTATTTAGAGTTGAAAATATTTTTTATTGAAAGTGATTATTATAGTACAGAAAGAGTGGCACGTGATAGCAGTTCCGCGAGTTCACCCAGTGGCTATCGCCTATAGTAGGGCTCGCAGTTATCAAAGAAGTTATATTTTGAGTAACAGAAACAGTAGATAACAAAAAAATAACATATGTTTTCCTTTTTCTGTAGCAGGAATACCACTTTAAAATCTAAGGACATTGTTCAAAAACATTTTCAAGGTTAAAGAAAGCTGAGAGACAGCAAGAGAGGACGAGAGAGGAGCAAAGCAGGAAATGGAAGGATAGGTAGACTGAGTAAGATAGAAAAGGATAGAGAGAGGAAAGAGGGAGAGTCTGCTGGAAGGTCTCAGTCTCGCGGGACTGCCCATCCGACCCACTCGGGGCATTCTAACCATCCATTGCAGGGGTTTGTTGTGGATCTAGGAGGTTGGTAAGAGTGTCCAAGGTGGAGATTGACCATAGAACTTTATATTTGTCTAGTGTGTCATTATCCATAGCCAGCCTCTCCTCTATTCTCATAATATTATTCATAATGGAGACCCATGGCCCAGAGGAGGAGTTTCCAGTATAATAGAATGAGTTGTCGGGCGGCCGACAAGAGGAAGCAGAGGAGGCATCTCTTCTGGGATACTAAGGAGTCAGGAAGGATAGATAGCAAAGCGGTCTTAGGTGAAGGAGCTACAGAGTCATCATATAGATGGTTGTATACCCGAAATACCTGGTTCCAAAAGGGACGTATTCTCTCGCACTCCCACCAGACATGTAGGTATGTTCCAAGGGCCTGAGGAAGGATAGAGCAAAGCCCTCTTCTATACCATAGAAAAGATTGGTTAAGTCGGCGGGAATTAGGACATCTAGATATGAAATACCTTTGGATTGCCATTGAAAGAAGTCATTTGGGCGGAGTAACAATAAAGTGGAGGGGGGTAGAGATACGTTGAGGGCCTCTGTTTTTGACATGTTCAACTTAAAATTGCTGAGGGCACCAAAGCGTTCAAATTGGGAGAGAAGGGAGAGCAAGGTCGTGTGAAGTTGTTGTATATACACTAAGGGGTCATCCATGTAAAGGGACAATTTATGGTGGGAGGACGGGGTAAGGATGCCCTGAATAGAACCATTCTGCTGAATGGCACATGCCAGGTGTTCAATAGCTATGACAAAAAGAAGTGGGGAGAGGGGACATCCCTGACGCATGCCATTCAATATATCAAAAGGCTCAGATGAGAAGCCATTAACCAGCACTGAGGCAGAGGGTCGGGAATAGAGCGACATCACCTTGGAGACATATGTCTGACCTAGACCCAGCTGTTCTAGGGAGAGACAGAGAAAGCGCCAGCTTACCCTGTCAAACGCTTTCTCAGCATCAATGGATAACAGGCAAGCTTTCAGGTGGTTACGTTGGATGTAGGAGATAAGGTGTATAGTTTTGTTTGTGTTATCCCTGGCCTACCGACCAGGGACAAAACCAACCTGATCTGTGTGTATAACTTTAGGCAGGAGAGGAGACAGGCGGTTGACAAGGACTTTTGCAAAGAGTTTTATATCTACATTTAAAAGAGATATTGGGCGGTAGCTGCTACACTGAGAGGGGTCCTTGCCTGGTTTCAGACCAGAAAGATTTGCGGACAAAAGACCTTTGGACGGGGGAGTGGCATCATCTATTGAGTTAAACGCTGGGTCAGGAACGGTGCCAACAGGGATGCAAAGGTTTTGTAGAACCTGGGGGTGTAGCCCTCCGGGCCGGGGCATTTACCCAGTTTTAAATCACGCCCAAAAACTCAGAAGCAAAGAGGGGTTCATCCAGGTCCGCAGAATCTTGCGGGTCAATTTCTGGGAGTGCTGTCTTGGCAATATATATGTTGTCCATGTGGGGAGAGGTAGAGGTATGTGTAGATAAGGGGGGTAAATTATATAAATTTGTGTAATATTGTTGGAAAGAGGCAGCTATGCCGCTGTTGTGATGGATCTTGGCTTGATTGGGTTGGGTTATAAATGGGATAGAGTGGCGAGTGGGCCTAGGTTGAAGAAGTCTTGCAAGGTGCTGGCCACATTTATTAGCCACTGAATAATAGTGTGTTTGTGCCCTATGGCATGCGATCAAGGAGTGAGAGTCTAAAATTTGAAGCAAATCCCTACGGGCATTGGATAATTCCATGAAAGTGGATGCTGCCAGGTCCCTTTTATGAAGTGGTTCGAATTCAGAGATTTGGGATAACAGTCTACGTATGTCATCTGTTCTAATATTTTTCAGCCTGGACCCCTGTTGAATGAAAACTCCACAAAGTACGCATTTCAGAGCTTCCCACTGAGTCAGGGGAGCAGTAGTGTCTGAAGAATGGTCAACTATAAAGTTTTGGATTGCTTTGGAGATCGCGGCCACACACACAGAGTCTCTCTGTAGATTGTCATTAAGCCTCCAAGATGCTCCCCTACGGCATCTAGGCGGGCGGGCAAGGGATAGGAGAACCGGGGCGTGGTCAGACCAGAGGATATGTCCTATAGGGGACTGAATAGGAGTATCCAGTAAAGATTGTGAGATCAGGAAATAGTCCAGCCTGCTATATGAGTTGTGTGCGTCTGAAAAGTGACTATAATCGCGTTCCCCAGGGTGTTGTATACACCAGATATCAACTAAGTGTGCATCGTGGAGGAGGGATTTAATGCATGTTAGGGAAGATGCAGAGTTAGAGGACTTACCCAAGGTAGTGTCTGTAGGTGGTGAGAAGGACACATTGAGGTTGCCCCCAACAATAAAGCAGGGACCCCCAAAGGAAAGTAGGCTGGTGAGAGTGGTATAGAGGAACTCCGCTTGATTGATGTTAGGAACATAAATATTTTCGACTGTAAAAAGAAAATCATTTAATTTTAGTTTAAGAAATATAAACCTCCCCGCCTCATCAACAAGAGAATCTAGCACTTCCAGGTTAAATGTTTTATGGAAAGCTATGGACACCCCTTTTGTTTTAGATAATGAATTAGGGCTATGGAACCACTTATGGTAGTATCTATTCCGCAGGTTGGGAACCGAGCCGGAGCGAAAATTAGTTTCTTGTAATAATAAAATACTAGAACATAATTTGTGAAAGTGGTACAACACCTCGCTCCGCTTCTCTAGAGTGTTGAAGCCCCTGCAATTATAGGAAGCCAAGTTAATTGGGCATATGGGAGCCATGAGTCAAGTGATGGAGGGGGGTATAACCCAATGAGTAATATCTAGGGCATAGGCATCTCAACCTAAACGATCCAGCAGACCAAAAAAAAAGAGAAAAAAACGAAGGAGTAGAGAGAAAGAGGAGAGAGGAAGGAAGAGATTAGGAAGGCAAAGAAAAGAAAAGATAGAATGGTATACACAGGTCTCAGTCACCAAGATCCTGACAAAGGTAATTGTAAAGATTGGCTTGGGTAGGCATAGTGGAGATCTAGACCAATAAACATTTAAGAACCAATGAAGCAAAATGGCCACTAGGTGGCTTCAAATTGTTACAGATAACACCATAATATACTGAAAAAAAAATAAGCATTCTAACACAAGAAATTGTGCCAAAGGACACTCTAATAACCTAGAGGGGGCTGAGGGGGTCGCATAAGGTGGCCCCAGGGTCAAATTTATTTAAATAAAGTGCATTTGGAGTAAAAATCTATTTAAAGGTAGTTTTCTATTTAAGATACATTAATAATTTAGTTTATTCAGCATGAAATGGAGCTTGTTTTCCTCAAAATTCCACAAACAATACCCCATAATGACAATGTGAAAGAAGTTTGTTTGAAATCTTTGCAAAGGTATTAAAATAAAAAATGAAAAAATGACATGTACATAAGTATTCACAGCCTTTGCCATGACATTCAAATTTGAGCTCATGTGCATGCTGTTTCCAGTGCTCATCCTTGAGATGTCGCTACAACTTGACCACTTGAATCCACCTGTGGTAAATGCAGTTGATTGGACATGATTTGGAAAGGCACACACCTATCTATATAAGGTCCCACAGTTAACAATGCATTTCAGAGCACAAACAAAGCCATGAAGTCCAATTAATTTTTTGTACACCTTTGAGACAGGATTGTATCAAGGCAAAGATTTGGAGAAGGGTACAGAACAATTTCTGCAGCATTGAAGGTCCCAATGAACACAGTGGCCTACATCATTCATGAATGAAAGAAGTTTTGAACCACCGGGACTCTTCCTAGAGCAGGCCGCCCGGCCAAACTGAGCAATCGGGGGAGAAGGGCCTTAGTTAGGCAGGTGACCAAGAACGCAATGGTCACTCTGACAGAGGTCCAGCAGTGGAGAGTGGGGAACCTTCCAGAAGAACAACCATCCCCGCAGCACTCCACAAATCAGGCCTGTATGGTAGAGTGGCCAGATGGAAGCCACTCCTCAGTAAAAGGCACATGACAGCCCACCTGGAGTTTGAAAAAAGCGCATGAAGGACTCTCAGACCATTAGAAATAAAATCCTCTGGTCTGATGAAACAAAGATGGAACTATTTGGCTTGAATGGCAATGTCTGGGGAAACCAGGCATGGCTCATCACCTGGCCAATACCATCCCTACAGTGGGGGTGGCAGCATCATGCTGTGGGGATGTTTTTCAGCAGCAGAAACTGGGAGACTAGTCAGGATTGAGGAAAAGATAAATGTAGCAATATGCAGAGACATCCTTGATAAAAACCTGCTCCAGAGCGCTCTGGACCTCATACTGGGGCAAAGGTGCATCTTCCAACAGGACAACGGCAGGACAAGCACACAGCCAAAATAACAAAGGAGTGGCTACGGGACAACTCTGAATATACTGTTGGCGCTTGAGAGGTCCTGCAAAGAAGAATGGGGGAAACTGCCCAAAAATAGGTGCCATCCTTGTAGCATCATACTCAAAAAAACTTCAGGATGTAATTGGTGCCAAAGGTGCTTCAACAAAGTATTGAGCAAAGGCTGTGAATACTTATGGACATTTTTTTTTTTTTTTTCATTTTTTTTTTTTCATACATTTGCAAAGATTTCAAAAAAACTCCTTTCACATTGTCATTATGGGGTATTGTTTGTAGAATTTTGATGAAAATAATGATTTTAATCCATTTTGGAATAAAATTGTAACATAACAAAATGTGGAAAAAGTCAAGCGCTGTGAATACTTTCTGGATGCACTGTATGTACACTACAAACTGTATGATTGAATCGGTTCTGATATCGCTGTTTTACTAACCTGGCAGCTTATTATTCTAAATAGGAAACCTTCATTTTGTTTGCAAATATTAAAGATTCTAACTACCATAAAGAATAAGTCCTTACATTAAAAGGGTACCTGTCATTTTAAGACCATTCTCTGTAAACGCTAGAGATGGTTGCATGTGAAAATTCCAGTAGATCAGCAGTTTTTGAAATACTCAGACTAGCCCATCTAGCACCAACAACCACTCCCGTTCAAAGTCCCTTAAATGCCTTTTATTCCCCATTCTGATGCTCGGTTTGAACTTCAGCAAGTGGTCTTTGCTATGTCTAGATGCCTAAATGCATGGAGTTGCTGCCATGTGATTGGCTGATTAGCAACATGTGTTACCAAGCAATTGAACAGATTTACCTAATAAAGGGGTCAGTGAATGTACAGTACCTTCCAAAATGTTCAACTTTTGTGTCATCAGTCCACAGAATATTTGTCCAAAAGTCTTGGGGGTAAACAAGATGTTTTTGGCAGATGTCAGACAAGCCTTTGTGTTCTTCTTGGTCAGCAGTGGCTTTCACCTTGGAACTCTCCCATGGATGTCATTTTTGCCCAGTCTCTTTCTTCTTCTTCTTCTTCTTCTTCTTATACAGGATTTATATAGTGCCAACAGTTTACACAGCGCTCTACAATATAAAAGTGAGACAATACAGTTACAATACAATAAAATACAAGATTATTAAGAGGGCCCTGCTCAGAAGAGCTTACAATCTAATAGGGTGGGGCAGGTAGTACAAAAGGTTGTAACTAGGAAGTGAGCTGGTGGAAGTGGTGAAGATTAGTTGGAGGTGTTATTTTTATATCACGAACACTGACCTCAGCTGAGGCAAGTGAGGCCTGCAGTTGTTTAGACGTTGTTCTGGGTTCTTTTATGACCTCCTGGATGAGTCGTCGTTGTGCTCTTGAAATGATTTTTGGTAGTCTGGCCACTCATAGGAAGGTTCACCACTGTTCCAAGTTTTTTCCCTTTTGTGGGTCATGATTCTCAACGTGGTTCATTGGAGTCCCAAAACCTTAGAAATGGCTTTGTAACAATTTCCAGACTGATACATGTCAATAACTTTGTTTTTCATCTGTTCTTGAAATTCTTTAGATCGCTGTTGCTTTTTAAAATCTCTTAGCATGCTTCATTTTGTCAGACAGCTTATATTTAAGTGATTTCTTAATTCATCATGTCTAGCAGTAATCAGGCCTGGGTGTGGCAAGTATAATTTAACTCAGAAGCAAAACAAAAAAAAAAGAAGAAAAAAAAGACTAGATCGGACTTTAGAGGCAAGTTGGACTACGGAACTTATATAAAATCCATATTTTATTTGTACACAAAAATATAAAATCAAGGAAATACACATAGAAAAGTATCAGCTCATATCAAGTATTCATATGTGCAAAAAGTCGGGCCACTTCGGACCCAGTGCTTTACGTAGGTTGTTTTTGTTATATAATTGCAGGTAGGTAAGCTCCTGTGCATGGAAGTCCAACCTAGTGGTTGGCTTTACAAAACGTGTGGTTAATCACAGTTCACTCATAATTTAGAAAGCAGGGGACAATTACTTTTTCACATAGAACCAGGCAGGCTTGGACAGTTTTCTTTCCCTTAATACATTAAATCATCATTTAAAAACTGCATTTTGGATTTATGCAGGCTATTTTTGTGTAATATTAAAAATTTTTAATGATCTGAATCATTTAAGTGTGACAAATATGCAAAAAAAAATAAAAATCATGAGGGGGCAAATCATTTTTCACAGCATTGTACTGTACACTATAATAGCTCTGGCTGTTTTAGATAGTGAGACAAATCAAGAGTCAAAAGACACTCTAGTTTATAATGATTCATTATTTTAATTTCTTCAGGTCTTCATTTTTTAATAACTTCCAACCACCTATTAATCTCCACTTGGTAAGTCCTTTGCACCTTATACCCTTTTCTGATTCTTTTAGAACTTTTAAGTGTGTGTTCTTAATGAGGTACTGTCATGATTTGTATTGGATATTAATGTAATTTGCAACTTGTGATAAACATTCCTCATAATGCATTTTTCCACCAGCATATCACTATAGGTGTTCTTTGGGAGATACTAATGACTATAATATGTATCAGTTTACTATGTCGTTGTGTGTTTCTGCTGCTGTATTATTTTAATATGCTCACTGTAGCACTTGTTTCCCCTGAACACTGTTTATACTTGCTGAATAGATAGAATTGCATTACCCCCATGCTGTCATTCAAGATTTCTGGCCTTCCCCTTTGGGCCCAAGTGCCACCTCTGGCAAACAAGACTGTCCACCATAAATTGGGGCTGTCAGTGGGCACCCAATCAGGCTTTGAGAAAGGAGCTGGGTGGCTCCAAAACCCATTAACCATGTCCCCATCCTCCCCCATGCGCTGTTGGTATTCATGTCCTTTCGTGCTTGGCATTCTTCGGCACCATGAGGCTTCCAGGCTCCCGGGAACACAGTGGATATCGGCGCTATCTCCATCCAAGTGGAGCAATGGATCCTTTGGCTGTTAAAATCTGCATGAGATAATGGCCACCTCAACCTTGGAGGGTCTGACAAGTGCAAACTTCACCTTCTTTTTTTTTTTAATTCTTTATTTTTCAAAGATATATAGGAACAAAACCAAGTCAAACTGAAATCAAGTAAATACAAGTCCAGGTACATTGCATACTTATTCATAGGATTAAACAGTACATTTTTATACAAGGAAATATGATGACATTTAGAGCAGAATCGCCATTTAAAAAATAGTAGGAAAAGGTCAAGTAAGTTGAAAATAAAATAGTTCTAGATCTGTATTTTAGGCTAGTCTCACATAACAAGCAGTAACTAGGAGTAGGGCTAAAAAAGAATGAGGAAAAAAAAGTGTGGGGGGTGAAAGGTGAGGTGAGAGTGGAAAAAGTCATCTTCCCTCTGCGGCAATTCCTTGTCGAAGTTGTCAGGTTTAGAGTAAGTTCTTATATAGTAACCATGGTGTCTAAGTTTTAAAATGTAGGAGAGATCCCTCCATTTTGAAGCATCGCCAGCAGAAAGGGGACACTTGGGGATTGATTATATGTAAACTCTGGGGAATCTTATACCATCTCGTAAGTATTTTATATACATTTTCTTGATAATTATTAGCTAATGTCATTTTTGGAGCAAAAAAGATAATTTTGTCTTTTTGGGTTTGGGAGGATGTTCTGCATAGGTCTTTCTCCAATTTAATTAAGAAATTAGGTTCTTTTTGATGTTCTCCAGAAATTAACATGGAATATGATTGTGACAGTGCATGTCTAATAGGGACAGCTTCTCCACAAAGTTTCTCAAATCGTGTGAGCTCTCGAATAGTTTGATGTAGGTGATAGTGATTATGTGATGTAGGAGGCAGTGTGTCAGGAAAGGGGTCATCTGCTGGTGGCTCTGTCTCCAGGTGCCCCTGACCTGTGTTCCTGTGTTCCTGAGTTCCTGATCCTGTTCCTGGACCCTGATCCTGACCTTGCAGCCTGATCCCTTCACATCTGCTCTCCATTTCCTGTTACCCTCTCCCTGTCCTGTCTGGCTCCCAGCTCCCTTTGCTTGATCTCCTGTGTATGACCCTGGTCAAAATAGTCAAAATATATATTTTTGGCAGACAAGATATTAAGTGGAGAGTCTGAAGAATAAAGTGGAAATTGGGGCGACCCAATAATAGGCAAAAGTAAGTTATTGTGTGGGGAAAGAAAAGTTGTCTTGAAAATTATTTAGAAGGTACATACTTCTTTGGATTTAGAATTGGCAAAGATGCAATGATACACATGAGGATTTCTGAGACTGAGAAGGGTAGGAGTTCTGCCTGGGCCAAAATGTGTTTCCTGAAGAAACACTACTTGAGATTTAATACGCTGAAGTTCAGATAATTTAGAACATTTTTCTGGTATGTTCAGTCTGCGAACATCATATGAAGCGAACTGTATGGCAGTGGCGGCTGGTGGGCGTTTAATTTGGGGGGGCGGTACTGCCAGCATCCCCCCCACCAGGGGCAGTTTGCAGCAATGACAGCACCCGCATCTCCCCCCGCGCTGTGACTTACCTGTGGATACCTGTGGATAGAGGTGCGAGGAGCGTCTGGGAACAGCGGCCAGAGGTGCGGGCCAGAGGTCCGGGGAGCAGCGGCATGGAGGTTTGGGGAGCGGCAGCATGGAGGTTCGGGGAGTGGCAGCCCACAGGTGTGGGGAGTGGCAGCCCAGAGGTGCGGGGAGCGGCGGCTCCGTTATCCGCTCCTCCGTCTCCTACTGTTCTCTTCCTGTTCCTAAACACCAGACATCCAATAGGATCGCCTGATGCTTAGGCCAATTGGGAAACAGGTCTCTCAGACCTGGCTTCTGATTGGAGGGGAGCAACGGTAGTGTGAAAATAGAGAAAATTAATTTGCTATGGCCACACAATTGGGTGGGATGGGGGCACACTCTCTGTTCCTCGAGCCCACCCTATTTTGAAGCTTATTAGAGGCTCGGGCTCTAATCAGGTGCTTAAAAAAAAACACTCTCCCTCCTACCATAAAAATCCATGTGTCCGGCGTCCTGAAAGGGGCAGGGCGCATGGATGGAGGGAGGCAGCAGGGATAGGGGGGTGGCGCCCGTGCGCCCTTAATGCACAGGCCACCACTGCTGTATGGATGGCATATGGGAGGTAGGGCTTTTATCAACAGTAAAGAAAGAAAGAAAGATCTCCCTGATGTACTGAGAGAGCGGCAGTGCATAGAGGGTAGATAGTAGACTGGGGACGGGAGGGATAAAACAAAAAGGAGAAAAAAAAGGAAATAGAGTCAGTAGGGGCGGTATTGAAGGGGCAACCTAACTAAACCAAAAAGGATTCATCAAAGAGGATCAGGAACACACTGATCTCTTCAATAATGATTGGAATAAAGACGCTCCAAAGTTAACCCACATATATTATCTTACACTGTACTTGTGCCTGATATTCTCTGTGGCAGTCTGCACATTTCTGGTCACACGAGTTCCTGACACAGTGATCTTAGGAAAGATCCAAGTTATGAACAACAGATGCTTTAATTCTTGCATCAGTCATTGGTTTATTTTGATAGGAAAAGTGGCAAAGTTTAAATATATATCTTTGACAGACAAGGTATTAAGTTGAGAGTATGAAGAATAAAGTGGAAATTGGGATGAGCCAATAATAGGCAAAAGTGGGCTAGTGTATGGGGAACGAGAAGTTGTCTTGAAAATGTTTTTAATGACTTTAATGATGACCCAATTGAGGGAGGGGAATACATTATTTGTTTACTGGCAGCTGGAAGTAGTATGCAGGTCAAACCTTCAAGAGGTAGGGAAAGTAAAGCTTGTTGTAGGTCTAACCAGGGTTTACAATCTTTTTGAGTACACCAGTCTAAGAGTCTTGTTAGATGAGTAGCAGCATGATATTGGACTGGATCAGGAAACCCAATATCACCTCTCAATTTGGGAAGAGTTAAGATAGCTCTATTTATTCTAGCCTTTTTTCCCTCCCCATAAGTAGGTTGACTGGTAAAGTTTGTAGCAAATATAATACACAAAGGAGGACATTCATTTTTAGAATGTTATTTCGTCCACACCAGGTTAATATCTCTTTATTCCAGTTTTGTGGGTCTTTTCTGATTTTTTTGGGATAGAGGACAAATATTTAGCTCAAAATGCTGGCATTAGAGTGCCTAAGTATTTAACATGGGAGGAGAAATAAACGGAAAGAGAAATTTTGTTGTATACACTTGAAATTGCAGTGGGGAAAGGGTAATATTGAGGGCCTCACATTTTGATATATGTATCTTATAACTAGAAAGGGATCCATATGTTTCTAATTCCTGTGAAAGTATGCGAAAGGTTGTTTGAGGAGATTAAACAAAGAAAATAAGGTCATCTGCATATGCAGAGACCTATTGGATGATTTTGCCTGTGTGAAGACCGATGATTGCTGGATTTACCCTAATGGAGCATAGAAAAGGTTCTAATGATAATATAAAAAATAAAGGGGATAAAGGACATACATCACTGGCACATTCCATTGCTGATTGAGAAAGGTGTGGAAAAGGAATCATTAATGCCAACAGTGGCCGTAGGGTGTGAGTATAAGGCCCTGATCCATGACATCATATTAGTCTTAGTAGCAATGATGAAGTTCCAGTTACCTCTGTCAAAAGCTTTTTCCGCATCCATGGAAAGCAATACAAAGGAAATATTTATATTTTTAGCAAAGCGCATGACATTTAATACTCGCTGGGTATTGTCCCTTGCTTCTCTTTCTGGTATAAAACCTGATTGGTCTGGGTGTATAAGGAGAGGGATATGTGGTAGTAGGCAACTGGCCAATATTTTTGTAAAATAGTCCACATTTAATAACGAGACGGGTCTTTAGCTTTGGCAAAGAAGAGGATATTTTTTTTCTTTGTGGCCTGGAGAGTGTCACATGGGATGAGTTCATCTTTCAAGATGGAATTGAAAGCCATTACAAATTAAGGACCTAGAGTATCCTGGAAGTTTCTATAGTAGATAAAAAACCCACCTGGACCTGGGGCTTTTCCCAAGTTCATGCATTTGAGGGCTAGGTTAAACTCTTAAATCGAAAGTGGATGTTCAAGGTCTTGAATAGTTTCCTAAGATAAGCGTGGCATACCTGAGTCTTTAATATAATGAGCTATGGTGGATTGTACTTGAGGTGTACAGTGTTCATTATTTTGCAGGAGTAAGTTATATGAATTGGAATAATAGGATTGTAATGTGGAAGGTTTTAAAGGGCAATCATTAAAAATTATTCCTGTCTGGTTTATTATTAGTGGTATGTAATTCCTCGTTCTTATATAGGGCTGTAGCTAATAGTTTACTAGCTTATAATAACTTTGTTACTGTACTCATAAAATTGCGTCGGCATCTGATTAATTTTGCTTTAGCCCTATCAGAGAGCAGCTCATTGATCTTAGGGATTTCAAATGTTCTTTAATGTCCTGTGGGAGGGTCTGCTTGTAAGAACTTTTAAGCATCCTGATGCATGCAGTCAAAGAATCAATTTGTCTGGATATATTTTTTTCCTCTGAGTACCTAGTTTTATTAGCGTGCCCCTTATGAAGCATTTATATTTTCCCCAGCACGTGAGAGGGGAAGAGTCACTGTTAGAGTTGGTAGATAAAAATAAATTAATAATTTGGCGATTTATCAGTAATATCTTGAATCAACGATTCATTTAATTGCCATTTCCATTGTTTGGATATATTAGGGCTCGGATTCAAAGAACAGTGTATCTGAGATAGAAAATAATCAGACTGATGAGTATTCAAGATATGGGATAGAGGGTTGATCAATAAATATGTAATCAATTCATGAGTAAGTATTATGGGATGTAGAAAAGTATGTATAATGACAATCCTGGGGGTTTAAGAACTTGCCATGTTTCAATCAATTGATAGGAGCGAAGAGTTTTTCTGATCCCGCATTGAGCAGAAAAGGATAGCTATGAGGTACCTCGAGAAACATCAATTAAAGGGTCTAGAGCCATATTAAAATCACAGCTAATGATAAGGGTACCCTCTCTATGCTGAGCAATGCATTACAGGAAGGGATCATTTGATGAAATTGGATTTTATTTGGAAGGTACATCTTGGCCAAAGTGGCCTTGCAACTATATATATTGTCTTTTACTATTAGTAAGCGTCCTTCCGTGTCTGAGAGAATTTCCATCTCTTACCAGGGAATTTGATTAGCAAGGAGTATTAATACTGCTTTGGAGGGGCATGTTCTGGAGCTACATGGAGTAGGGAGTGTAGAGTGGGAGCTCCGCTTGAGACTGATCCTTATTGCCGATCCTAAGGGCCATCCTGGTTCCTAAACCACCCAGTTTACCTCCACTGTGGATCCCCCACATCCTACTGGTATGTCTCCGCCGAAGAGGGTCTCCGGGGCTCTGGCTAAGCTGAACAAATATCGCCATGAGGAGCGGGACCAGGCTGTACAAAATGGCGCTGCGCCTATCCCGGAGGAGGAGTCGGAACCTCGGGACATGGATAGTCTACTAGAGGAAATCACTCTCTGCGGCACAACCCTTACCTCCAAAATTGAAGAGGTAAAGATGGATATCTCCCTCCTCAGACAAGATTTCCATAAAGTCTGTGAGCGGGTCAGGGAGGCGGAGTGGCGCATTACACAGGTGGAGGATGAGGTGCCACCCTTGCAGATCACCATGGAATGGCTGCAGCACCAGCTCAACTCGATCTTGTTAAAACAGGACGACGTGAAGAACAGGCTGCGCAGATGCAACCTGCGATTTGTTGGTCTCCCTGAGAAAGCCGAGGGCTCTGACCCCCCACAGTTCCTGGAAAACTTGCTTATTAACACCTATGGCAGAGCGGCCTTCTCCGCCACCTTTGTGGTGGAGAGGGCACATCGCTTGGCTGGAAAGCCCCCCCGCCTGGAACACCCCCTTGCACCTTGATTGCCAAGTTTCTCAATTTTCGTGACTGTGATGCCATCCTGCATCTCACCCAGATGAAGGGCAATATCCCCTTTGGAAGAGGGCACACATCCGTCTTCCCAGATTTCTTCGGCGAGGTCCAGTGGAGGAGGGCACAGTTTACTGATGCCAAATGGCAACTGAGCTTCCTGCACCTGATCTACGCAATGCTTTACCCGGCGAGGCTTTGTGTGGTAAAAGAAGGGAAGGCACATTTCTTTGAAAATCCAGCCTCTGTCTTGCTTGGCTGGAGCACCGGGGACCCGATGATCCGGCCCCAGCCTGAGTTGTCATGCTACCGGGGTCCTCTCTCTCCAAACAGTTTGAAACGCCAATTATGGAACCTCTTCTCCTTGGGCGCTCTCCTGCCACAGCCATGGCCCCTGCACCAATTTAACAGTGAGTTGGGCAAAGCCAGCTGTTGCTTCACACCTTGCTTACTTTTCTATATGGCTCCCTGGCACCTGGCCATGTAGCAAGGGGATCATCCATGCCCTTATCCTCACCCTTAGATGTTATGCATATACTTTTCAAAGCCCATCTGATGCCCCATAAACTACTACCCCTCAAGCATCTCACCAGATCCCTGTCTGCGGTAAGGAATCGGGTCACCCCTGCCCCACTGTACGCATCTGCAGTGTTTTACTGCCCCCCCACCACGCTGTGTGGTTTTCCACTTCAACATGGACTACTACTATAACTGTTTAAGCTTGTTTCCCTGGCCTGGATCTGCCCCTGTACCACAGTTGGATTGAGAGAGGCTGGCTGCCTTATGTTGGTCCAGAGTCGCTGAAGCTCTCGTGTTTCTACTGTTATATCTTTTGTTGTTTTTTTTTTAAATTTTAGATTGATTATAATCTTGACATGCTCTCAGCAACTGGTTGTATGAATGTATTTCATGTTCCATATCTCAGATTACCTGATACCCCATTATTCTGCTATAAAGTTTCTCGCCTTGAACATCAGGGGCCTGCAGGCCAAGGCAAAATGAGTAGCTATCCTCTCTCATCTCAAGTCACTATCTGCCGCACAACCCTTACCTCCAAAATTGAAGAGGTAAAGATGGATATCCCCCTCCTCAGACAAGATCTCCATAAAGTCTGTGAGTGGGTCACGGAGGCAGAGCGACGCATTACAGAGGTGGAGGATGAGGTGCCACCCTTGCAGAATACCATGGAATGGCTGCAGCACCAGCTCAACTCGGCTCTGTTAAAACAGGACGATGTGGAGAACAGGCTGCGCAGATGCAGCCTGCGATTTGTTGGTCTCCCTGAGAAAGCCGAGGGCTCTGACCCACCACAGTTTCTGGAAAACTTGCTTATTAACACCTATGGCAGAGAGGCCTTCTCCGCCACCTTCGTGGTGGAGCGGGCACATCGCTTGGCTGGAAAGCTCCCCACCTTGAACACCCCCTTGCACCTTGATTGCCAAGTTTCTCAATTTTCGTGACTGTGATGCCATCCTGCGTCTCACCCAGACGAAGGGCAATATCCCCTTTGGAAGAGGGCACATATCCGTCTTCCCAGATTTCTCCGCCGAGGTCCAGTGGAGGAGGGCACAGTTTACTGATGCCAAATGGCAACTGAGCTTCCTGCACCTGATCTACGCAATGCTTTACCCGGCGAGGCTTTGTGTGGTAAAAGACGGGAAGGCACATTTCTTTGAAAATCCAGCCTCTGTCTTGCTTGGCTGGAGCACCGGGGACCCGATGATCCGGCCCCAGCCTGAGTTGTCATGCTACCGGGGTCCTCTCTCTCCAAACAGTTTGAAACGCCAATTATGGAACCTCTTCTCCTTGGGCGCTCTCCTGCCACAGCCATGGCCCCTGCACCAATTAAACAGTGAGTTGGGCATAGCACGCTGTTGCTTCACAACTTGCCTACTTTTCTATATGGCTCCCTGGCACCTGGCCATGTAGCAAGGGGATCATCCATGCCCTTATCCTCACCCTTAGATGTTATGCATATACTTTTCAAAGCCCATCTGATGCCCCATTAACTACTACCCCTCAAGCATCTCACCAGATCCCTGTCTGCGGTAAGGAATCGGGTCACCCCTGCCCCACTGTACGCATCTGCAGTGTTTTACTGCCCCCCACCACACTGTGTGGTTTTCCACTTCAACATGGACTACTACTATAACTGTTTAAGCTTGTTTCCCTGGCCTGGATCTGCCCCTGTACCACAGCTGGATTGAGAGAGGCTGGCTGCCTTATGTTGGTCCAGAGTCACTGAAGCTCTCGTGTTTCTACTGTTATATCTTTTGTTGTTTTTTTTTTTATGTTAGTTTGATTATAATCTTGACATGCTCTCAGCAACTGGTTGTGCGAATGTATTTCATGTTCCATATCTCAGATTACCTGATACCCCATTATTCTGCTATAAAGTTTCTCGCCTTGAACATCAGGGGCCTGCAGGCCAAGGCAAAATGAGTAGTTATCCTCTCTCATCTCAAGTCACTATCTGCCGCACAACCCTTACCTCCAAAATTGAAGAGGTAAAGATGGATATCCCCCTCCTCAGACAAGATCTCCATAAAGTCCGTGAGTGGGTCACGGAGGCAGAGCGGCGCATTACAAAGGTGGAGGATGAGGTGCCACCCTTGCAGAATACCATGGAATGGCTGCAGCACCAGCTCAACTCGGCCCTGTTAAAACAGGACGATGTGGAGAACAGGCTGCGCAGATGCAGCCTGTGATTTGTTGGTCTCCCTGAGAAAGCCGAGGGCTCTGACCCACTACAGTTTCTGGAAAACTTGCTTATTAACACCTATGGCAGAGAAACCTTCTCCGCCACCTTCGTGGTGGAGCGGGCGCATCGCTTGGCTGGAAAGCCCCCTTGCCTTGAACACCCCCTTGCACCTTCATTGCCAAGTTTCTCAATTTTCGTGACCATGATGCCATCCTGGGTCTCACCCAGATGAAGGGCAATATCCCCTTTGGAAGTGGGCACATATCCATCTTCCCGGATTTCTCCGCTGAGGTCCAGTGGAGGAGGGCACAGTTTACTGATGCCAAATGGCAACTGAGCGTCCTGCACCTGATCTACGCAATGCTTTACCCAGCGAGGCTTCGTGTGGTAAAAGAAGGGAAGGCACATTTCTTTGAAAATCCAGCCTCTGTCTTGCTTGCCTGGAGCGCCGGGGACCCGATGATCCAGCCCCAGCCTGAGTTGTCATGCTCCCGGGGGCCTCTCTCTCCAAACAGTTTGAAATGCTGATCATGGAATGTCTTCTCCTTGGGCACTCTCCTGCCACAGCCATGGCCCCTGCACCAATTAAACAGTGAGTTGGGCATAGCCCACTGTTGCTTCACACCTTGCTTACTTTTCTATATGGCTCCCTGGCACCTGGCCATGTAGCGAGGGGATCATCCATGTCCTTATCCTCACCCTTAGACGTTATGCATATACTTTTCAAAGC
>BLSH010396180.1:296549-325293 GCA_018402905.1 Glandirana rugosa
CCAAGCCAGGCCCCAAGACGATAAAATGAGGTGCACAACTCTTCGATGTCCCGTCGGTTAGTCGTTCGCAAAGTGACCCAACGGGAATCTTCGGTAGTGTCGGTACGGATGATTACCGTACCGACACTAACCGGTCACGTAGTACACTGGGTTGGAGAAATATTCGACGTCAGTGGATCACGACGTCAGTGTACGAGAACCCAATCACATCCCTCTCCTTCGACTGTCGCACTCCCTCTCTCAACAATCTGATCGTTGAGCACGATTGTGGCGATCGTTATTTTATGCAGAGTTTGATCTGCAACTCAAAGCAGCAGCATTTGAAATCTCAAATTCCTCCAACAATCTGATCATTGAGCACGATCGTAGCGATCGTTGTTTTATGCAGAGAATATGCTATCTGTCCTCAGAGCAACAGCACAGCAGTAGTAAAGTAATCTATCTCAGGATGCAGGATCAGATCTTAAAACGTCTTTATTCTCTCCCTCACGCTGTCAGCTTCCTCTCCCTACACTAACCCAAGAGCATGTGACTGCAGCACTAGGTGACTGCAGCTTATAAAGAGGTTGGGTCACATGATGCACTGGCCAATCACAGCCATGCCATTAGTAGGCATGGCTGTGATGGCTTCTAAGGGCAACCCAGTGAAACGCTTGCTGATTGGCTGCCCTGTAGCTTCTCAACACGTGGAGTAAAATAGCAGAACCCCGGACCGAACCCGAACGTTCCCGGGTCCCGGACACCCGAAAGTTCGGTACGGACCCGAACGTTACAGTCCGGGTTTGCTCAACACTATTTATGACTCAATATCCAACAGTCGTGGCCGTCTGGTTGGGGGATTTCAATGCCATAATTGATCCCATGCTCGACAAACTGCACCACTTCACCCCCAATGCTCCTCGCTTACCCATGACTAGGTTTGGAAAGTTTATGATGGAATTTGCGCTAACTGACTCCTGGCGATGTAGGCGCCCCACTTCCATCACATATTCATGTTATACCCCGCCCATTCGGCTATGTCCCATATAGACTATATTTTCCTAACCCCCACTCTCCTGTCGGACTTAGTCGAGGTAGGTTACAGGACCCGTGTGTTATCCGACTATTCTCCCTGTTGGATAACCCTCTGCGTGCCTACCCCCCCACTTCCCATACCTGGCGTTTGAATCCCTTTTGGCTAAAAACCCTGACAGGCATAGAGGAGATGCAGAGGGAATGGGTCTATTATTTTCGTATCAATAATGATACGGCATCGACTGGGATAGTATGGGAGGCCATAAGGCATGGCCAAGGCCATGAGACATAAGGTATGCAGTTGTTATTCAGCAAGCTGAGGAGCACCTGCGCTCCCTGGAACAAACTTTTTTGGCAGACCTCTCACCACCTAACTCCTCCCTCATTCGAATGCAGAGCAGACTGATAAACCAGCTTCACTTTGAAAAAGCTAAGCAATGCATTTTTTTCAATAAGCAAAACATATTCGAGCACGTCGAAAAGGCCAGCAAATTGTTAGCTTGCCTTGCCCACCCAGATCACGAACCCCCTACGGTTATCACTCTCCGTACGGCGTCCGGAGATCGGGTCTCGGACCCAAACCTGGTGGCTGGAGAATTCCGCACATTCTACACAGAACTATATTCATCCACCACCCACCATACTGCTGAGGAACTGTCTGCCTTCCGCCGAGGTGTCGAGTTCCCATCCCTAACACCCCCCCAGGTCACCATGTTGGACGCCCCTTTCACCTCAGATTGTATTGATGAGGCCCTTGCCCATCTCCCCCCCTCAAAGGCCCCTGGCTTCAACGGGCTGCCCCTGGAGTTCCACATCCAGTTCAGGGAGGCCCTGGTCCCCAGGCTGCGAGAGCTCTGCAAGCATATATTTGAGTCCCACACCATTCCTAACAGCATGGGAGAGGCCCTCATAGTCCTCATATCCAAGCCAGGTAAGGAGCCCACTCTGCCTGAATCCTATTACTCCATATCTCTTCTGCAACTAGACGTACAAATCCTTGCCAAAATCTTAGCTTTAAGACTCAACAAGGTCTTTTCGAGCCTGATCCATGGCGACCAGGTCGGGTTCATGCCCCAAAAGAATGACACCTTTAACCTTCAGAGGGTCTTCATGAACCTCTAGTCCACCCACAACAATGCAGGTACTAGGGTTGTTGTCAGCCTGGACACCGCTTAGGCGTTTGATTCTGTGGTGTGGGACTATTTGTGGGAATGCCTCTGGAGATTTGGCTTCGGCCCTAGGTTTGTCAAGTGGATCCAACTTTTATACCAGACTCCCACAGCCTGGATTCGAGTGAATGGCAGGCTTTTGGACTCGTTTTCCCTCTCCGGGGGCACTCTCCAGGGCTGCCCTCTATCCCCGCTACTATATATTCTCGCGGTGGGACCCCTGGCAATCACCATCAGGACAAATCCCGACATTGGGGGTCTCCGCAGCGACTTGGTCTATGAGGCCATAAGTCTCTATGCAGATGATATACTCCTCTACTTAGAAGACTCAAGTCCCTCTCTAAAGACTGCTCTGCAGCTCATAAAACAATTTGGAGCCTACTCTGGCCTCCAAATCAACTGGACCAAGTCCCACTTTCAACCCTGGATCATGAGGCAGGCAGCTCTGGTTAGAGTGAGCCAGTTTAGATACCTATCAGATAGATATTGGTCTCCTGCTCCCTGCTAGACTATATTGACTTGAACCTTGAACCCCTATATACAGTGCTGAAATGCAAAACTCAGGTATGGTCCAGACTCCCTCTAGGCTTCATGGGACGTATCAACTTAGTTAAGATGATACTTCTCCCCAAACTCCTTTATGTTTTCTGGCATGCCTCTGTGCACATCCCGCTCCGTTACCTCAAAGCCATGGAGTCCATTATCAACACTTTTGTCTGGGGGGGCATCCCAGCCTAAATTATCCTGGCGGACCCTGAAATGCCCCACTAGCCTGCGTGGAGCGGCCCTCCTGGATCTTCCCATGTACTACTGCATGTTGCTTCCCAGCTGTCCCATTTCTACTACCTCCATCAGGAGGACAGGTTTAGATACTCCACACTGATATGCCCTCATCCGTCAGATCAGCCCCTCCAGGTCCTGTTTCGTGGCATTTGCGGCTTATCTCGCGGGGGGGGGGGCAAAACTTGCATGCTGTTCCATCATTGCAAAATCTGGCAACTTGCTATGCAGATTCTTAAGGCCCCACCATTCCACTCTCATACACCCCTTTGGGACAATCTACGGTTGCCCGAACTACAAATGATCCCAGAACACACTCTCTGGACTGACAGAGGGGTCATTTATTTATCACATGTCATTGCAAATGGCAGTGTTAGAGAAAGATCTATGCTTCCTATGGACTTGTGCGCCGGTGCGTGGGCCTGTGTACGTTCATGCGGGCCTGTGCGCGCTCTAGTGCACACGCGGTCTTGTGCGTGCGCACACGCAGGAAACGGCGCCAAATGGCTCTATATGAACCCTCAATACCCTGCAGCCAGTGCTGTCCATTCTACAGCGTCTGAGTACCTGTGAGCCCCAGCTCTGTTCCCGTTATCCAGTTCCTGTGATCCTTCCTGTTTCCTGTTTAGACCCAGCTTGACCTGAACTGCTATTATCTGCCTGCACCGACCCCGGCTATCCATGACCTTACGATTTTCTGACCCCTTTGTACTTCTGCTGCCAGCCCGGTTACAAACTTTGCTTGGACTTGACCATTCTTCTGCCTGATCCCTTGTACCGCACCACCAGCCAGTTGTTGACCCAGCCTGTACCACCATTCTTCTGATCTGCACAACTGCCTGAGATCTCACACCATCATCAGTGACCATCCAGCCCTCGTGCCATCCTACACTCTTGGACCTCCTGTCTGCTCTACCAGGGGTCCCTGAATCAGGTGTGCAAGAGTGGTTGTTCCCTGCACAAGCCAGACTTCACTACCAGGTGCGTGACAGGTAGGGTGCGTCCGTTCCACGGGCTCAAAGTGGAATTTGATTTGCCCAACCGTATGCTATTTCACTATCTCCAACTCCGTCACGTTCTCAATGCTCAATTCCCCGAGACTATCCCTGTCTTGGAGACTCTTGGTCCTGGCACAATAATTACAGGTCAGAATCCCCAGAAATTGATATCCCTTTTTTACAAGCTCCTCCTGACTCCCTCGGTCGCCAAGCATGCCTACCAATTGAAAGATCGCTGGGCAAGTGACATTAGCGAGGTGGCCAATGAAGAATTTGACGAGATTCTTGGAGTGAGTAAAACTGTCTCCCTCAAGCTGTCTGATCATTTGATGCATCTATATATCTTACATCGGTCCTACCTCACACCTGCCCATACCTCTAAGTTTAACCCAACCCAAGGCACAGAATGCCCAAAATGCGGGGATCCCTGAGGCACCTTTTATCATCTACTATGGTCCTGTTCCTCTGCCCAGTGTTACTGGACACAGGTCCTGTAGTCAAGTTCCTCCACGACAGGATGGGCTCCCCCCTGATCCTATGCCCTCACCAGTGTTTGTTAGGCCTCCTCCCCACCTCAGAGGGGACAAATATCTACACACCTTCTTTCAAGAAACGCTCTTTCTGGCCAGAATGCAAATTGCTAAAACTTGGATCAGGGAATCACCCCGACTGTCCAGCAGTGGATCAAGGCTATTGATAGCATGCTTCCCTATAAGAAAAGTCCTCTACACCCACAGAGGCTGCCCCACTAAGTACCACAAAATTTGGGACAGGTGGCTGAGGGACTCCTCCACCTGCCCCGAGCCCGATTGACACATGACATTAAGCTTCTCTACTTTCTGCCCCTGAACTACAACCTCCTCAGAGAGTGCCCTCTGAGCAGGGCCACTGATAGGCCAGTACAACCAGCCCTGTTGTACTGGGCCTGGCCACCAGGGGGGCCCATGCAGCTTCACAGACCGTTCAGTGGAGAGAGAGAGAGAAAAAAATGCTTTTTATTGTACACTCCGCCATGTCTTCAGAAGAGCTGGCTGTGGCAAGCAGGCAGGAGTGATCATGCTGTCTTATGAGGGGAGGTTGGAGAATGAACGGAGCACACAGCGAACGGGGCTGCAACAGCTGTAGGAGGGAGGATTCTACTATCATCTCCCTCCAACAGCAACCTGACTGACATGGGCAAGAGAAAGCTGCCAGAACAGGTACAGTGTGGTGCCAGGTGGGTGCTTTAGCTCCCCCATAATTTCTCAAAGCACCCCCACCCCCCCCCCCATCAGCAGCCGCTCCAGCAATCTAGGGAGATAATCACAGTTTGGAGCCCAGGTCTCCTGCTTGTCATGTTTGCAGGCAGACCTGGCTCCTGATAGCAGCATTGTTCCTATGCCCTGGCCTGCCCCCATCTGTGCAAAACACAGATCTCTTATCTGTCTGCCTGGTAAAACAGAGCAGAAAAGTCAGATGCAGAGCTGCACCATACTGCCTGATCTGCAAAGGGAGGTGGGAGTGAAGATTCTTAGGCTTATCCCATCAGCTTGCTGCAACCCCTCCCCTTTCCTCTGCCGCCTTGTTTTGATTTTCAATATCAGTCACCAGAGGAGAGAGCAAGAAGATAAAATGACTCATCAGTAGAGTTGAGAGAACCCGAATTGTAAAGTTTGGGTCCGTACCGAACTTTGGGGTGTCCGTGACCCAGACCCGAAACTGGACATTTGAAAAAAAGTTTGGGTTCGGGGTTTGGGTATTTGATCCCGCCTGTTGAATAGCTGCAGGGCAGCCAGTCAACAAGCATTTCCCTGGTTTGCCCTTAGAAGCCATCACAGCCATGCCTACTAATGGCATGGCTGTGATTGGCCAGTGCATCATGTGACCCAGCCTCTGTATAAGCTGGAGTCACGTAGTGCTGCATGTCACATGCTCTCAGGCTAGTGTAGGGAGAGGATGCTGCCAGCGCTGTGAGGGACAGATTGCAGATATAATGACATCTCATCCTGTATTACAGAACGATCTGATTCTGGACTAGGTAGAGATTACTACTAGTGCTTTGAGGGACAGATTGCAGATCTGATCCTGCATTACAGATCGATCTGATTCTGGACTAGGTAGAATCTACTGCTTTGAGGGACAGATTATTGTTCTAAAATTATCTCCTAGTTCTATAGGGTCAGGTTCCTACTGTTGCTGTAAGGGACAAATTATTGTTCTAAAAGCATTGCCTACTCCTATAGGGTCAGGTTCCTGCTGTTGCTGTAAGGGACAGATTATTGTTCTAAACTCATCGCCTACTCCTATAGGGTCAGGTTCCTGCTGTTGCTGTAAGGGACAGATTATTGTTCTAAAACCATCGCCTACTCCTATAGGGTCAGGTTCCTGCTGTTGCTGTAAGGGACAGATTATTGTTCTAAAATCATCACCTACACAGCCATGGTCACGGCGTAGTCAACCTCTAGGCTCCTACTCCACATCCACCCCCTTCCCGTTTTTATTTTTTTTATTTGATTTTAAGTTATTTTCCCTATCCCCATTTTTTTGTAGGGCACTTGTCCTACTCTTACCCCCATTTTACTTCCTTTTGCAGCCCTCTAGCACTTGCCAGGACTTTTTTACAGCCATTTTTGTGCCGAAAAGTTCAGGTTCCCTTTGACTTTAATGGGGTTCGGGGTCCGGGGTCAAGTTCGGGTCAAGTTCGGTACTGAACCCGAACTTTTTCGCGAAGTTCGGCCGAACCCGCCGAACCCGAACATCCAGGTATCCGCTCAACTCTACTCCTCAGCTCTCAAACGTGAGTCTTTTTCCGTACATTGATTCAGTGAGGGGAGAATCATCTTGTACAGCAGCCTGGACAGTCAGAGCTCCTTGTTTTACTGCAGGCAGTGGAGGGAGCAGAGGAAAGCATTCTTTATATATGTGTTAAAAATCCTCAGGGACAGAGTCAGAGGGTCAGCACCAAACAGCCATGCTATGTAACACACTGTGGCAGAGCTATTACATTATCATAATGCTGATGATCTTAAATTGTACCCTCACCCTCCTGAGAAAGATCCTTGGCTCTGTCACAAGGGACCAGCGACAAACACAGAGAGGGGACAAGCAAGTCTACAGTCATCTTGTCTCCATAAAGATACAGAGAGTTAAAAAACACCCCCCTTCACACCTAAGCCATGTCCCTGTTGCCCATGATAGATATAGCTAAATTTGATGATCATCATTATCATCTTAAAAAATCATGTAGTACAGGTGCATTGAACCACAGCACCTGTATTGTGTGATTATCATGATGATAATGATAATAACATGACAGTGAAATGTATTCTTTGGCCTCATTTAGGGCCCCATTCACACATGGCACTGCAGATATGCATTTCCTGTGCAGGGTCGTCTTTTACCAGCACGGAAAGGCACTGTGCTGCATGCATCCCCATGGGTTTCCCATTAGTTTCTATTGAGACACAGCCATGGTGTCCCAATATGTAATATGGGTGTGACTGGGTCTCTGAGTGCATACCAGGCAGTCGGTGGGGACAAGGGGGCGTGGTTAGTGGTGGGGGCGGGCTTGAGGGGGCCCCATCAGATAGGCTGTAGGGGGCCCCGTGATTTCTAACAGCAGCCCTGCCTCCGAGCCAAACACCCTAACACTGTATCTGACTGGTGGTCTATAGCGACCAAAAGATACCACGCTCCTCTCTCTATTTCCGCGGGAAGTGTGTGTAAAATATTCCTTATAACCAATATCCATTTTTATTGTATTCTATCCATGCATTAATGTTCATCAATCTTTGTATGACCAATGCTGCATGTCTCTACAACTGTATTTTCTATACTTGTTTGTAGTGCCTTTTGCACTCACTGCTGTATACGATCAATATGCTATGTTATATTCAATAAAACCTGCTTTTTGGATTAAAAATACTGCTTTGGATTTAGAATTGGCAGAGATGCTATGATATACATGAGGATATCTAGGACTGGGAAAGGTGGGATTTCTGCCCGGGCCAAAATGTGTTTTCTGAAGAAACACTACTTGAGATTTAATACGTTGAAGTTCAAATAACAATTTAGAACATTTTTTTTGGTATGTTCAGTCCGTGAACTGTATGGATGGCATATAGGAGATAGGGCTTTTATCAACAATAAAGAAGGAAAGAAAGAGCCGGAATCGTACCGTCCCATTTCACTCTTAAATTCGGACGTTAAGATCCTGGCTCAGGTCTTGGCTTCTAGGCTGGGTGGGGTGATGCAGAGCCTGGTGCACTTGGACCAGTCAGGCTTCATTCCCACTAGGTCCACTGCAATCAATCTCTGCAGGCTGTTCCTCAACATGCAACTGCCAGCCGACAACTCAGGAAAGTGAGCCATCCTGTCCCTCGACGCTGCGAAAGCTTTTGACAGAGTCGAGTGGACATACTTGTGGGAGGTCCTGGAGGCCTTTGGGCTTGGCGAGAGGTTTGTGAGGTGGATAAAGTTGCTGTACTCAGGCCTGAGGGCATGTATGCAGGTAAATGGGATGGTTTCTGAGTTCTTTCCGCTGTTTAGGGGCACTCAGCAGGGGTGTCCTCTGTCCCCATTGCTTTTTGCTCTGGCGATAGAGACCCTTGCCGAGGCTATTAGGCAGTCTGAAGATATTGCTGGATTCAAGGTGGGAGATAGATGGGAAAAAGTATCATTGTATGTGGACGACACACTGCTGTTTTTAGGGGACACAGACGGTTCCTTGATTGCACTTATGTCTCTCATTCAAAAGTACGGCTAATTCTCGGGGTTTGTTATAAATTGGGACAAATCTGTCTTGTTCCCTCTGGATGATCCTCAACCTCTCATTCCACGAAAGACCCAACAAATTAAAACTGTAACCTCCTTTAAATATCTGGGTATTTGGATAAACCCCAAGGTGGAAGACTATCTGCGTTATAACTTATCCCCTATCCTACATAAATTTAAAATAAAAAGTAACATTTGGACCAAGCTACCCTTATCGGTGGTGGGTCGTGCAAATCTTATTAAAATGATTTGGGCCCCGCAGCTGTTATATGTTTTGAACAACTCACCCGTGTGGATCCCCCTGAGATGGTTTAAGAAGATAGAGGCGTTGTTCCGAATACTGATTTGGAAAGGCAAACAACCGAGGATCAGGCTAAGTACCCTTCAGCTTCCTAAGGATGAGCTAGGACTAGCAGTTCCACAGCCAAGGACATACTTCATGGTTTCCCAGCTTCAACATTTTGCAGGCTGGGGAATGATGAATTGGGAGGATCCCATACAGGCATTATTATAGAGCCACAATTCTCAATATGGTTTGCTGGCGCAATTGGAAGCAATTGGAAGCGGGAAGAGTTGCCCCACCTTGGTGCTCATGGACAAGGTGTGGCGAGAAATGAAAAAAGTAATGGGATACGTTGGGGCCTCAGATTACACCCCTCTCTGGAGGAATAGATTTAATGGAGAGCTGGATGGATTGGAGGGTTTTGTAAAGTGGCAAGACGTAGGCCTATGGAGAGTATCACAAATGTATAACCAGAAAGTGTTGAGATCTTTCCGGGACCTCCAAGAGGAATTTCAGCTCCCCAAACATGATTTCTTCAAATATCTACAGTTACTTCACGCCTTGCAAGCTCAGAGTAAACTCACTAATCTAGAGGTAAATGCCATGCCTCTTATCAGCTCCTTAGCCTTGATAGAGGTAAAAAAGGGTCTTATTTCCTCTTTGCATGGGCAGCTATTGACTAGAACACAGGGTGGGCTGGCAGACCCAAGAAGGGGGTGGGCAAAGGACCTGGGAGACATCTTGGGGGAAGAGTGGTAGAGGATCCTGGAAGGGGTACCCTCGGTGTCGGTCTCGGCCATGCAGAGGTTGACCCAATTATTTATTGTACATAGAGTATATAGGACACCGGAAACGTTATTTAAGTGGGGGAGACGAGATAACCAGGATTGCCCGCGTTGCGGGAGCACCCCGGCAGATTTAATCCACATGCTATGGAAATGCCCTAAGCTGTTCAGGTATTGGAGTAAGGTGATTGACGTCATTAATAGGACATTTTCCGTAAATATTACCATGGAGCCTAAAATCACTCTGCTGGGTTGTTTGGATGAAGAGCCATTTTTACCAAATGTGTTAACGCCGGTCAGTAGATTACTATTTTTAGCACGTAAAATGATAGCATTGAAATGGTTGTTGTCGAATCCTCCATCTTTTGAGGAGTGGCGTCTCCATGTCAATGACACCCTACTGAAGGAGCAACAGGTGTATAAAAATAGGGGTACACCCAATAAATTTTACAAACTGTGGGAGTCATGGATCGCGGCGCACGGATTGGCGCCGTTTTCCTTGGTTTCCCACAGAGTACTGCAGGGCATTTAGGCCCAGAGTGGATTGGTCTTTGGGACTGAGACCCATTACATGAACTCAACCCAGCGGGAGAGTAGGTATTAGTTAACTGTCATACTGAACTCATGGCCTATACTATGGTTTGAACGTAAGATTCTCAGCCTACTAGTTGAGACAGTTTTGTGGAACATACAAGTGTAGTTTGAGTATAATTGTATGCATTGTTATCAGATGTGCCTAGAACCACTAATTCCCAATCTCTGTTTTGTTTTTGTCTTCTTTTTATTTGCTCTGTCTTTTTTTCTTTTTCATGGTATGTATGTTAATGTGTAACGAAAAGTGAAAAACTCAGAATAAAAACTATTGTAAAAAAAAAAAAAAAGAAAGAAAGAAAGGTCTTACTGATGTACTGAGAGAGCGGTAGAGCATAGAGGGAAGAGAGTAGAGTTGGGAGGGGAGGGATAGAACAGAAAAGAGAAGAAAAAAAAAAGTTAATAGGGTAAGAAGGGGAGGGATTGAAGGGGCAAACTAACCAAACTAAAAAGGGTTTATCGAAGAGGGTCAGGTACACACTGATCTCTTTGATAATGTTCGGAATAAAGACGCTCCAAATTTTACCCACCTATAAGGTGGAGAAAACGTCTATGTGGGGGAGGATAAAGCAATGTAGATGGTGTGAGATGTAGGTTACCGAGGAGATCCGAACCGAAACATCAGTATGCAATCTGACTGATAGCATAGTAGTTTACGATGTGACATTTAGTAAGCTTTTGGCAAAATGACCAGTCAATATATATATATATATATATATATATATATATATATATATATATATATATATATATACAGTATCTCACAAAAGTGAATACACCCATCACATTTTTGTAAATATTTTATTATATCTTTGCATGTGACAATACTGAAGAAACAATATTTTGCTAAAATGTAAAGTCGTGAGTGTAATGCTTGTATAACTTTAAATTTGCTGTCCCCTCAAAATAATTCAACACACAACCATTAATGTCTAAACCGCTGGCAACAAAAGTGAGTACACCCCTAAGTGAGAATGTCCAAATTGGGCCCAAAGTGTCAATATTTTTTGAGGCCAGCATTATTTTCCAGCACTGCCTTAAACCTCTTGGGCATGGAGTTCACCAGAGCTTCACAGGTTGCCACTGGAGTCCTCTTCCACTCCTCCATGAAAACATCACAGAGCTGGTGAATGTTAAGAGACCTCAATAGGGTTTAGGTCTGGTGACATGCTTGGCCAGTCCATCACATGTACCCTCAGATTCTTTAGCAAGGCAGTGGTCATCTTGGAGGTGTGTTTGGGGTCATTATCATGTTGGAATACTGCCCTACGGGCCCAGTCTCTGAAGTGAGGGGATCATGATCTGCTTCAGTATGTCACAGTACATGTTGGCATTCATGATTCCCTCAACGAACTCTAGCTCCCCACTGCAGCACTCATGCAGCCCCAGACCATGACACTCGCACCTCTATGCTTGACTGTAAGGCAAGACACACTTGGCTTTGTACTCCTCACCTGGTTGTCACCATACATGCTTGACACCATCTGAACCAAATAAGTTTATCTTGGTCTCATCAGACCACAGGACATGGTTCCAGTAATCCATGTCCTTAGTCTGTTTGCCTTTAGCAAACTGTCTGTGGGCCTTCTTGTGCATCATCTTTAGAATAGGCTTCCTTCTGGGATGACAGCCATGCAGACTAATTTGATGCAGTGTGCGGTGTATGGTCTGAGCACTGACAGGCTGACCCCCCACCCCTTCAACCTCTTCAGGAATGATGTCAGCACTCATACGTCTATTTCCCAAAGACAACCTCTGGATATGATGCTGAGCATGTACACTCAACTTCTTTGGTCCACCATGGCGAGGCCTGTTCTGAGTGGAACCTGTCCTGTTAAACCGCTGTATGGTCTTGGCCACCGTGCTGCAGCTCAGTTTCAGGGTCTTGGCAATCTTCTTATAGCCTAGGCCATCTTTATGTAGAGCAACAATTCTTTTTTCAAATCTTCAGAGAGTTCTTTGCCACGAGGTGCCATGTTGAACTTCTAGTGACCAGTATGAGAGAGTGAGAGCGATAACACCAAATTTAACACACCTGCTCCTCATTCACACCTGAGACCTTTTAACACCAACGAGCCCCATGACACAGGGGAGGGAAAATGGCTAATTAGGCTCAATTTGGACATTTTCACTTAGGGGTGTACTCACATTTGTTGCCAGTGGTTTATACATTAATGGCTGAGTGCTGAGTTATTTTGAGGGGACAGCAAATTTACACTGTTATACAAGCTGTACACTCACTACTTTACATTGTAGCAAAGTGTCATTTCTTCAGCATTGTTACATGAAAAGAAATGTTAATAAAATATTTTGCCGGGTTTACCCTTTTTCTGTCTTGGAGGATAAAGCCATTGAGGATGTCACAGACACACTTTCTTGAGGTTCATCTGCAAATCCTCATCTCCTGCTGGTGCTCGCTTCTTCTTTGTCTCCAGTCTCCAGGCTCCACGTTCACACACTACACACGGCCGCTGTTCAAGCGGCCTTATATAGCGTGGGGCGTGGACAGAGACCCCCGAGTCATGATTGGCCAAAGGCACCCTGCCTTTTAGCCAATCATGGCTCTCACAGCAGAGCACACTGCGATTGACCAAAGATTGGAGGTCATGTGCATGCTTTGGACAATCAGCGTGCGGTCTAGCAATGCATTATGGGGCACTCGAATTTGGCACTAACACCCCACAATGTTCTAAATTCGGTGAACGGCCAAACAGCCAATGGGACCTCATCCTTACCCACCAAACATGGTAGTGTAAGTATGGGATGTTAACATTGATGGATCTTAAGGGCAGCCACCCTATTGCATCACACCACAGATCTCCACAGGTGCAGGGCACTGCTGAATCCCCACTGACTTCCAAAACTTTAATGGTGTGGGGTTTTTTCAACACTTGTGCAGTAGATCGTACCGTTGCTGTTTGCAATCTATGTCTGAAGCAGATCAAGCGCGACTAGAACAGTAGCCACTTGGGTACTACATACGTGACAAGACATATGATAACCTGCCATTTAGTCCGTTGGCAACAGCACCTCAGTTGAAGTCTGTTTAGACGAAATGCGTCGGTGGAAGAGTCTGCTCCAGTCCATTGCACCCCCATTTCGTTTTTTTGGAATTCCTTGCTTTATTCGTCCTATGCTTGTAAGTGCACTTTTTCGTTAAACCTTTTGTTGGTTAAACAATATTACACTATGTAGTAGGTTTTATGCTCTTCAAACATTTTGGATTATCTGTGCCCAGAGATTGCTCCTCCTTGATATCAAACATCTGGGAATCTGTTTGCTTCTATATGGAAATAGAGGAGCCAGACCTATGAGCACAAGTGGATTAATGATGCCCTACAGATGACAATTACATCTCAGGCTTTTATCCAGATACATTCTGGTAAGAGTGTTTATACACTTCAGGTGGTGGTGATCACTGCATGCTGATGTAAAGTCCTTCTCTTCCTGTCGGTTCCTATTATTGTACACTGGAATACTACAAAAAACAAGAATAAGTTGGCCAGGACGACCAGAGGATTTGGACACTTTTTATGCACTTTGTTTTGCACTTTTCATGCACTTTATGATTGTTTGCCTTGGTTCTTGATAGGATTATAACTGAACTACCCTGATTAGGTTGAATAGCTGGTTTAGGCAGCTATAGAACCTGGACACTTTACATGCACTTTATTTGGTACTTTTCATGCACTTTTATATGTTGTAATATATATGAAAATTGTTTGTGGAACATTTGGTATCACTCGTCAGATTCACTTCTTTTATATTACAATTACTTACTTTTTGAGTTTAGCGCCGCATCTTTTGTTTTTTATTTTTGTTTGCAATCTATGTCTGAAGTAGCTCAAGCGTGACTAGAACAGCAGCCACTTGGGTACTAAATGCGTGACAAGACATATGACAACCTGCCATTCAGTCTGTTGGCAACAGCACCTCGAAGACCCACATCATAAAACAAGGCAGACTTCTCCTTGCTCCTCATCTGTGACCTCAACCCCTACTATACCTCCAGTCCTCTCAAAAGCCTGCCCTGAGAGGAATGAAGATCTAGCAATGGTTGCTACAAGTACTTTCAGCCAATCTGCTAATAGTACACCACCAGCTGATGTCAGCAGGCACATTTCCCTATCCTAGTTGCTGAATTGTAAAAAAAAAAATACTGCCCCAGCCATCCACATGCTCAGCGTTTAAATTCTAGCTTGGTCAAATTGCTAGCACTCCAACTGCTGCCTTTTTCAGCTGGTAGACTCTGCCACCTCTCGTGAATTTGTGGAATGTGCTATACCACAGTGGCAGGTTCCGAAAAGGCATTTCTTTTCATGTAAGGCAGTTCCAGTGCTCTACTGTCATGTGGAAGGCAATGTTTTGGCCTCCTTGAACAGGGCGGTCAGCAACAAAGTACATATTACCACTGAATCATGGTCCAGCAGACCTGGTCAGGGACATTACCTTTCCTTCACGGCGACCTGGGTAACTCTGCTGGCAGCTGGGAAGGATGCAGAACAGGGTTCGGTGTTGGAACTAGTGATGCCACCATGCCTCCAAAAAAATGGTGCTGTTTCTGCCTCATCTGCTTTCCTCCACTGCCCCTCTTCTTCTTCCTCTGTGGCTTCTTCTGCAGCAGGGTCCTCTGAACCAGCAGTGCTCGCAGAGCATTCTAGGGGCTACGCAAGTAGTCAGGCTAAAAGATGCTGTGCTTGAGTTGGTCTGCCTAGGGGACAGGAGGCACACAGGGGCAGAGATTCTGTCAGCTCTGTGGGGGCAAGCTCAGAGGTTGACGCCATGGCAGCTTGAGCCAGGAATGGTTGTATGTGACAATAGCACCAACCTTCTCTCTGCCCTCCGACAGGGACACTTTACACATGTTCCATGCTTGGCACACGTCCTGAATTTGATGGTGCAGTGTTTCTTAACCAGGTGCCCAAGCTTACCAGATATTCTGAGGCAGGCCAGAAAAGTCTGTGGTCATTTCCACAATGCCAGTGTTCGGCTGACTGACATTCAGAGGGAATTGAACCTGCCCACCAACCACCTCACTTGTGAAATGCCCACAAGATGGAACTCAACATTGGCAATGCTGCAGCGCCTGCATGCACAGCAGAGGGCCATCAATGAGTACCTCTGTGAGTACGGCACCAGGACAGGCTCAGGGGAGCTTGGTTTTTATTCGCCATGCCAGTGGCTACTGATCAAGGATGCATGCACTGTCCTGTCATCTTTTGAGGAGGCCACAAGGATGGTGAGCAGCGGCAATGCATGCATCAGTGCCACTGTCCCTCTAGTCTTTCTGCTGGAGCCCACGCTTCATGGAATCAGGGACAGGGCACTTTAGGCAGAACAGAGGGAGGCCTCTGTTCCTCTCAAGGCCCCCTTTATGCAGATAGCATTCCTGCAAGGTTACCAAACACACAGGAAGAAGAGGAGGAGGAGGAGGATTGTGTCAGCATGGATGTAGGGTAACATGCAGCAGTCTTCAAGGGATGATTTTCAGTCCCCAGCAACCCAAGGAGTTGTATGTGACTCGGAGGAGGTGGTTCCTGACAATGTGATCCTGAGTGACCCAGAGGACTCTCATGTCTGCTCAAACGTATGCTGCATGGCCTCCCTGATTTAGCAAAGCTTGCGCAAAGACCCCAGGGATCATGGTATCAAGGAAAGGGATCATTACTGGGTGGCAACCCTTCTTGATCCACGTTACAAAGGTAAAGTTGCAGAGCTCATCCTGCCTTCACTGAGGGAGCAGAGGATGAAACATCTTCAGGATAGCTTGAAGAAAAGTTTGTGCAATGCCTTTCCAGACCCTAGGAGGTTATCATTTCCTGTTGCTAGACAAAGTGTTTCTGAGGCTTCCTTCAGTCAGGGGAAGAGCGGTGGAGAAGGCGGCCGGCTGACCAATGCATTTAAACTATTTTTCAGCCCTCAGGGCTAATAGGTTCAAGCAACCATTGTCGGTGTCTCCATTATATGGTGAAGGAATATCTAGGGGCAAGAGCAGACTTGGAGACCTTTCCAACTGAGCATCCACTGAGTTACTGGGTCTTGAGGATGGACCACTGGCTGGAACTTGCTCAATATGCAATTGAGCCTGTCCTGTCCTGCATCCAGCGTGCTTTCTGAATGAACATTCGGTGCTGCTGGAGGGTTTGTAATGGATCAAAGAGTGCGCCTCTCCACAGACTCCGTTGATAGGCTCGCATTTATAAAAATAAATCAGTCCTGGATCAGCAGCTATCAAGCCCCTGATGCTGATGCAACTGATTGAATTTGCTTGGGATCTGGGTTCCCTTGAAGACTGCTTATGCTGCCTATCCTATTCTTCCTATCCTGAATCCTGATGATGCAAGCTTCCAGCAATATTTTGTGTTTAAGGCACCACAAACACCCAAGGCCCAATTTTTCTGCACCTGTTTTACAAGGGCATGTCATAACATTTTTTTTAAAAAATTAACAGCAGGGCCTGTTCCTGCGCCCAACGAGAGTACCTGCGAGGGGTTACAGTGTTCTACCACCACCAACACCCAAGGCCCACTTTTTCTGCACCTGTTTGACTGGGGCATGCCATTACATTTTTTTTTAATAAATTACAACTGCAGGGCCTGTTCCTGCTTCCAACAAGAGTAACTGATAGGTGTTACAGTGTTCTGCCACCCCCAGCATCCAAGACCCAGTTTTTCTGCACCTGTTTGATTGGGGCATGTCAGTGCAATTTTTAAAATAAATTACAAGTGCAGGGCCTATTCCTGCTTCCAACAAGAGTAACTGCTAGGTGTTACAGTGTTCTGCCACTACCAACACCCAAGGCCCAATTTTTCTGCACCTGTTTGACTGGGGCATGTCATTACAATTTTAAAGAGTGCAGTCCCCATAGTATATAGTTCAGACTATATGGTGCTGTCAATGTAGTATATATAACATAGTGTAGTGAAGTGGTTAAGGGGAACCCCCGCGCTAACTTTTTTTTAAAAAAGGGCCTGATTTGTATTTTGGGGGGACCACCACGCAAATATTTTGAGTGATTTTTAATCTATATTGCAGGGAGCCAGCAATACATTACAGCCGGGAACAAGTTTAAATTACTTTTTGTTTTAAAAATGTAATTTTGCTGCTGCACTCTTTTAAACATCACACAGATGTGCCACTTTACAGGCAGACCAAGGGGACCCCCAGGCATGATATTTAAAGGAATATTTCATTTTTTTCAACTTTAATCATTATTAAAATCACTGTTCCTGAAAATCGTTTTAAAGACTTTTTTTGCATTGATACATGTCCCCTAGGGCAGTACCCAGGTCCCTATACCCTTTTTATGGCAATAACTTGCATATAAGCCTTTAAAATGAGCACTTTTGATTTTTCCTATTCAAGTCCCATTGATTAACAGGGTTCAAGTATTTGAATGAACTTATTGCCTGTTCGCGGTGTTCTCATGCAAGCAAAACCGGGGGGGGGGGGGGGGGTGTTCGACTCATACCTAAATGGTTGGGGTATCTCTTCTTTAATTTTGAAATGGGCTCTGTATAATACATCTCTGGGGTACGTAGAGGCCGTACTTTTGGAAGATTGAACTCTGTGTACTCCATTCAGTTCAATGTAATTTGTATTTGGTTTTTCTAGAGTTGTTGTCAGAAACTGGTGTGACCAGAGATGTGTGAACGACAAGAGAGAGTGCCAGGCACAATTAGTGTAAATAATATAATTTATTTAAAAGATTAGAGGATAATGTAAACCTCCAATATACCAGTGTAAAATAGCCAAATAACAAAATAGTGACACACAAAGAACACTGCCTAAACAAAGTATATACAGCAGATAGAGAAATGCCAAACCGTAAATGTAGCCAAGCCAGGGTCATACACAGGAGATCAATCAGAGGGAGCTGGGAGCAAGACAAGGCAGCTACAGATGACGGAGAGAGCAGGTGGGAAAGGATCAGCAAGACAGGGGTCCAGGAACGGATTCAGGATTTAGGATCACAGGTCAGGGGCACATGGAGACCAACACCAAGGCACTAAGCACATAGCAGACAGGGTTTAAATATCTTTCCTGCAACAAGCATCAGGTGATGACTAGAGTTGAGCGAACCCGGACTGTAAAGATCGGGTCCGTACCGGACTTTGGGGTGTCCGTGCCCCAAACCCGGACATTTGAAAAAAAGTCTGGGTTCGGGTTCGGTATTCGGGTATTTTTCGTGCCTTTTCCATAGCTGCAGGGCAGCGAATCAACAAGCGTTTTACTCCTTTGCCCTTAGTAGCCACCACAGCCTACTACTGGCATGGCTGTGATTGGCCAGTGCATCATGTGACCCAGACTATTTTTGGCGCCTGTTGAATAGCTGCAGGGCAGCCAATCAACAAGTGTTTCACTCGTTTGCCCTTAGAAGCTATCACAGCCATGCCTAATAATATGAGCTGGAGTCATGGATGCCGCGTGTCACATCGTCTCAGGCTAGTGTAGGGAGAGCATGCTGCCGGCGCTGTGAGGGATAAATTACCAATCTAATATGATCTCATCCTGCATTACAGACAGATTCCTGGTGGCGCTGTGAGGGGAAAGCTTAGTGTTCTAAAGCCATCTGATACTGGGCTAGATACAGTTTACTAGTGCTGTGAGGGATAGATTACCGATCCAATATCATCTCATCCTGCATTACAGACAGTTTCCTGGTGGTGCTGTGAGGCGAAAGATTAGCGTTCTAAAACCATCTGATACTGGACTAGGTACAGTTTAATAGTGCTGTGAGGGACAGATTATTGTTCTAAAAACATCTCCTAGTGCTATAGGGAGAGGTTCCTGCTGGTGCTGTGAGGGACAGATTATTGTTCTAAAATCATCTCCTAGTGCTATAGGGAGAGGTTCCTGCTGCTCCTGTCAGGGACAGATTATTGTTCTAAAATCATCTCATAGTGCTATAGGGAGAGGTTCCTGTTGGTGCTGTGAGGGACAGGTTATTGTTCTAAAATCATCTCCTAGTACTATAGGGAGAGGTTCATGCTGCTGCTGTGAGGGACAGATTATTGTTCTAAAATGATCTCCTAGTGCTATAGGGAGAGGTTCCTGCGAGGGACAGATTATTGTTCTAAAATTACCTCATAGTGCTATAGGGAAAGGTTCCTGCTGGTGCTATGAGGGACAGATTATAGTTCTAAAATCATCTCCTAGTGCTATAGGGAGAGGTTCCTGCTGCTCCTGTGAGGGACAGATTATTGTTCTAAAATCATATCCTAGTGCTATAGGGAGAGGTTCCTGTTGGTGCTGTGAGGGACAGATTATTGCTCTAAAATCATCTCCTAGTGCTATAAGGAGAGGTTTCTGCTGCTGCTGTGAGCGAAAGATTATTGTTATAAAACCATCTCATCATAGTGCTAGAGGGAGAGGTTCCTGCTGCTCCTGTGAGGGACAGATTATTGTTCTAAAATCCTCTCATACTGGTTTAGGGAAAGGTTCCTGCTGCTGGTGTGAGCGGTGCATTTCTTGCACAAAAATAAAAAGTGTGTCTACATTGATGTTTTCCAAAGAAAAAAAAATAAGAACAATTTATTATTCTTTTTTGTATTAATAAATAGTGCTACATAGTACATTTGCGTCCAGAATGAGGAGAGTGTCAAATAAGGGACGTGGTCGTGGTGCTGCTGGTGTTGGTGGTGTTGGTGAAGTTCCTGTTGCAAGAAGAGGACGTGGTCGATTTGTGCCAGCTACACGCGCAAGTGAAACACCTTCCTCAGGTGCGAGTAACCGACAGAACCTTCAACGTTATATGGCAGGCCCGAATGCCACTCAACGAATGGTGAGGCCAGAACAAGTACAGGCGCTAGTAGATTGGGTGGCTGACAATGCCCCTAGTTCCTTCACATTGTCTCCCACCTGGTCCCTTGATGAAAGCTCAGAGTTGGCACCTGAACCCCATGGCCATCTGTCTTTCACCTCAGCCCCTTGTAAATCAGCCAAGCAGTCTGAGCCCCAAGTCATGCAGCAGTCTCTTATGCTTTTTGATGACTCTCTTGGTGTGCTTTTCGCGGGCCATCCACATAGCTCTGCCCCAGAAGTGGAAGACATTGAGTGCACCGATGCCCAACCACTTCTGTTGCAGAACGATGGAAACAACACCGCAGCACGTCTCTGATGATGATGAAACACAGGTGCCAACTGCTGCGGCTTTCCACAGTGTGCAGACTGACAAGGAGGGCAGTGGTGAAGGGTGGGTGGAAGATGATGTGGAGGAGGATGATGAGGTTCTAGACCCCACATGGAATGAAGGTCATGCGAGTGACGTGTGTAGTTTGGAGAAAGACGTGGTGGTCGCACAGAGCCACCAGCACAGCAAAACAGGAATCAGGTTGCAACCCTAGACAGTACGCCTGCTACTACCGACCGCACCCAGGGACCTAGCACACCAAAGGCAGCTCAAAGGTGTTCCCCGGCATGGCAGTTCTTCAGACAATGTGCTGACCACAAGACACGAGTGGTTTGCACGCTGTGCAATCAGAGCCTGAAGTGAGGCATAAATGTTCTAAACCTGAGCACAACCTGCATGACCAGGCATCTAAATTCAAAGCACGAGCTGCATTGGAATAAGTACCTCAAAATCCAAGAAAGGTCTCGGCCTTCTCCTGCTTCCTCTTCTGCTGCTGCCTCGGCCTCTTCCTCCACCTCTACATTGCCAGTGTCACCTGCCACCCAGCAAACAGATGATGTGACAGCAATGCCACCATGTCCGCCACCGTCCCCAAGCATTTCCACACGGTTCCATGGAAGCTTACAGCTCTCCATCTCCCAAACACTGAAGAGAAAGAGGAAGTACCCCCCTACCCACCCACGATCCCTGGCCCTGAATGCCAGCATTTCAAAATTCCTGGCCTTTGAAATGCTGTCATTCCGTCGGGGGGACACGGACAGTTTTAAAAACATGATGGCGGTGGCTGTCCCACAGTACATGGTTCCCAGCCGCCACTACTTTTCCAGGCGAGCCATCCCTTCCCTGTACAAACAAGTCGGGGACAAGATCAAGTGTGCACTGCACAACGCCATCTGTGGCAAGGTCCATATGACCACTGATACGTGGACCAGTAAGCATGGGGAGGGACGCTATATCTCGCTAACTGTACACTGGGCAAATGTAGTGGTGGGTGGGCCTGAGGCGGCTAGCCGTTTAACTCATGCTCCCCCTCTTGTGCCCTCACTTACCGGAATCTCCGCACCCCTGCAGGGGTAACCCGCCTGTGGTAAATGGGGTCTTTGCGTCCTATGTCCGTTCCTCTCCTTTTCTAGGGTTGCTGGGGTCCACACGAAACCACCGCTCCTAGGTGTATCCAGGTCCAAGGGGTCCACTTTAGGGTCGTCCTGCAACCTTCTCCTACCGTTCACTCATGCGTTCCATAGAGTAAGGGAGAGATAGATCCACGATAGTGTAGTATGTTCAAGTAGATTTATTCAAAACAAGATACTAAAATCCAGCGTATTTCCAGTCATACAGAGCTAGCAGGCGAATCCTGCTTGAGGAAGGTAGGATCCTCTTCCTCTTCGCCCGCTCTGCGTTCCACCTCGTGGAACCACCCGAACCGGAAATGACGCGATACGTACGGCCACGCCTAACGCGCCTGAGGCAGACGACGTCGAGTGACGAAACGCGTTAGGCTGTCTGGTGGGGCGCGTTTCCGGAGGATTAAGGTTAAACAATGTCATCTGATAGAAAGTATATTGAGCCTTCAGGGTAGTAGGAGAAAGAATCTCTAAGGTTCTTTGCGTCATCCGGTGAGAGGGTGGCTGCAATAAAAGGGTTCCATCTGCGCCAGAAGGTTTGCATCTCCCGTGGGAGGTCCGGGTTTGTGTTCAATTTGTCTTTATAGAGAAGGGATTTGAGTTCATTCACCACCAAATTCAGAGGGGGGGGGAAGTCTCTGTCCAGGGTCTCAAAATAGCTCGTCTGGCGATTAGGAGGCATATTAAGGACCATTCTTTAGTGTGGGGTTTTGCTGACCAGAGGCTCAACTCCTTGCCCCAGTGTCCAAAGATTAGGAGGAGGGGGTCTTTGGGGAGGAGGTTGAAATTTTGTATGTATGCTATGATCTGGTCCCAGAAGGCTGAAATGTACGAGCAGAAGCAAAAATGATGGGCCAGGGAGGGCCTTGGGGTACTACAGAGTGGGCAGAAGGCCCAGTGTTGGTTGACCTTATCGGTTAAGAACGGAATGTATGCTCGGTGGATAATTTTGAATTGTGTTTCCCTCCAGGTTTCGTTGGGGGTTAACTTGGTCATGTAGTTATAACCATCCAAGATTTTTTTTTGCAAATCAGGATCAGGAAAGTCTTTTGACCAGTTGGAGGCGTGTGAGGAAATAGTAGGACTACTAGCTTTTTCCAGGAGGAGTCTGTATATTTCGGAGAGGCTATAGGATCTTTTATGAATTAGGTTGTCTAATTTACTAGTAGAGAATTTCAAGTGGCTGATGGGACAGGACGTCCTGATGAAGCCCGGACATTGCAGAAGGGGAAAGAAATGGGATTTCGGTAGGGAGAATTCGGTTATCACAGAGTTCAAATCACGAGGTATTCCTGAGGAGGTCATGCAGAGGGAGGAGAAGTGTGTTAGACCACGGGTTTCCCAATGTAAGTAGGCATTGTGTATCAGGCCTGCAGGGAATTCTGGATTACCCCTAAAGGGGAGATAAGGAGACATGGAAGAAGGGAGCTTAAAGAGTCTCCTGTAAGTTCTCCAGGCAATGGCGGTATCTCTTAGAAGCAGTTTGTGCTGGATGTTCGGCGGCGTGTTTTTCCATTTAGCGTGGAGAAGAGCTTTCAGAGAGTAGGGTTGTACCATCCCACTTTCTAGATCATGGTTGGAGTATCGGGGGGTTTGGGTGATCCAGTCCAGGCTGAATCTCAACAGGGAGGCAATATTATAAAGTCTAATATTAGGAAGTCCTGCGCCTCCTTCGCGGCTGGGGAGATAAAGCTTGGTCAGGGCAATTCTGGGTCTCCTTCCTCTCCATATAAAGGAAGAAATAGATTTGTTAAGTGTTTGGATGTCTTTGTGCTTGAGTGGTAGTGGGATAGTTTGGAGGGGATATAGTAGGCGAGCAAAGCTGACCATTTTTACCAAGTGGCATCTCCCCAGAAGCAAGAGCGGAAGATCCATCCAGTTTTCAAGTTCACGAGTTATTTTGGAAATGAGGGGTGGATAGTTGAGATGGTAGAGGGAAGAAGGAAACATGCCTATGTTAACCCCCAGGTAGGTGATATGGGACCGGGCGATGGTGAAGGGGGAGGAGGACGCCCATCCGGGGTGTTGGGAGGGCCCTAATAGTAAGATTTTGCTTTTCCGGTAATTTATGCGCATGCCTGAATATTGCTTAAACTCATCAAAGATATTCTTTATGAGGGGTAGGTCAGCTGTAGGGTTGGACGTGAAAATAAGGACGCCATCGGCGAAGAGGGAGGATCGGACGGTAGAGTTCCCTATTTTAATGCCATGTAGGGGGGCAATGTGATTGATGAACCTGGAAAGGGGCTCTAAAGCAATATTGAAGAGGAGGGGGGACAGTGGGCAACCTTGTCTAGTTCCTTTTGAGAGTCTAAATTCAGGGGTGGGGAGACCTGCCACCATCAACCTGGCCGCCGGGGCTTGATACATCGCTTTTATTAGATGGGTGAAGGAACCATTGAAGCCCAACCTGGTTAGAACCAGTTGGAGCCAGGCAAAATTAACATTGTCAAAAGCCTTTTCGGCGTCCAGGGTGACGATGGCCCGGTCTCCTGCAGGGTCAAGTCTAGCACTCTCTAGGACCTCGAGTACCTTCCTGATATTAAGTGTGGCTGTTCCGCCTTTAACAAAGCCAGATAGGGCAGGGTCAATTATGTGTGGGATGATCTTGGCCAGCCTTTGCGCTATAATTTTTGATAGTATTTTCACGTCAATGTTTAGAAGGGAGATGGGCCTGTATGATCTGGGGTCAGTGGGATCTTTGCCTTTTTTCTCTATGAGCTTGATGGTGGCCTGATTGCTCGTGGGGGGGGTAGGGGCCACCCTGCCATATATGGGTGTAGAGGGCCTGAAGGGAGGGAGTGATTTTGTCCCAGAGGATCTTAAAAAACTCTCCCGTAAAGCCGTCGGGACCCGGGGTCTTGGCAGGGGTGAGGTGTGAGATTGCTTCCCTGACATCCTGGTCAGTTATGGGTAAATTTATCAGTTCCAGGTGTTCTGAGGATACTTTTGGAAGTTGGATTTTGTCGAGGAAAGAGTTGGCCTTAGCCAGGTTTATATGATCTGGGGCGTAGAGGGACGCATAGAAATTTAGCATAATTTGGCTTATCTCATGGGGTTTGGTCTTTAGTGTACCTGATGGGTCGCGGAGGGAAGTGATTTGTGTAGGTTTGTGGGGCCCTCTGCAGAGTCTTGCCAGGAGTTTCCCAGCTTTGTTACCAAATTTGTGGAGTGAGGCTTCTAAGTGGGACCTTTTTATGCATTCCAGTGTGTCAGCCCGGGAGTCAAAGGAAAGTTGGCCGTGAGCCAGGCCGCTTTGTTTTCGGGGGTGTTTGATTTGAAGAGGGCCTGTTGGGATGACCTAAGTTTATAGCTCGCCTCTTTGTAATTGGACAGAGCTCGTCTTTTGTAGGCAGGGGAGTATGAAATTATTCTTCCTCTAAGGAAGGCTTTACCGGCCTCCCAAAATAGGGTAGGGTTGTTTGCGTGGGGGTGATTGCGGGTGACATATTCATCCCACTCAGATTCGAGGAACCGCTTAAAGTCCTTGTTGCCTTGCAGAAAAGATGGGACACTCCAGGAGGGAGTGAAGTGAATGGGAGGACCAAGTGAAATTTTAATAGAAACGGGTGCATGGTCGGAGATGGCTATTTCGTGGATCTCGGATTCAGAAATCTTAAGGACTAGGTAGTCTGTGCAGAAGAGATAATCAATCTTAGTCAGAGAGTTATTTGGGTGGGAAAATAATGTGAACTCTTTTTCTACCGGGTGCTGGAGCCTTCAGATGTCAGTAAGGCTGAGGCTATCGATGGCTGATGAGAGGGGGGTTGGGGAGGGGGGAGATTGGGAAGTGGGTTTGGATTTTGAAGATGCTTTGTCTTCCAGGGGAGACATGTGGCAGTTAAAATCTCCTCCTATGATGTGGGGGGTATCAGGATGTTTTAAGAGGAATGTGGACATGTCTTTGAAGAAAGTTTTACCCGGGTTGTTGGGGGCATATATGTTAGATATCAGATAGGGGGGATTATTAATTTCAATGTGGACAGAGACCATACGTCCCTGATCGTTGGAGGCATGGGAGAGTAGTTTATATGATAGATTCTTGTGAATTAGAATCATGGTGCCTGCTTTACGCGAGACAGCCCCTGAGCCAAAGACGGAACCTACCCAGAACTTCTGCATAAGTGGGAATTCTGAGGGGGAGAGATCTCTTGGAGTAGGACGATATTTGCCCTCAGTCTTTTTAGGTGGCAAAGAATTTTCATTCTTTTGATAGGGGAGCGAAGACCCTTAATGTTCCAGGAAACAATTTTCATGGGGGGTTAGGAGTAAGAGATAGCGCTGAACGGTTAGGAGCAGTAGTTGCCTGGGGGGGTGGACTTGGGGTCCGGATTCTCTCTAGTCCTGTGTTTGTGCATCTGGGTACCCGGAAGGGAATGAATTTGGGGAGGTAGTTGCAGCATATAGTGGAGGCGGGGGGGGGGGAGAATAATCAAGGCTAACAAATCAAAACTGAAACCTTCTAGACACTTCACTTTTTTCCACATGGGTAACTGCCTGTGAACGTCTCCCTCTGCACCTCGAATAGGATAGGGTCTAACATTGCTGGGCCGTGTAGAAACACTTTGGGCCTCAGCGAGCCCTAGCTAGAGTAAATGGGAAACAAGTATCACTTGCAGAAAAGCATGTGGAATTCTAGTAACAGATGTATATAAACAGACAGAACAAATGACTGTGAGATTTCAATGAAAGTACGTTACCCAGTTATGACAAGAGGGCAAGCGGACTGGAACCTTAGGAAGGGGAAGGCGAGATCAAGGACCCAGGCCAAGTTCGGTAGGTTGGAGCCAGGGGGGGTGTTTTGGCTGGACCCTCGCCTGGTTGCCGGGTTCAGCGGGTGGTGATGTCTGATGAACCATTGATCTTGGGCCTGTTGGGAGAGTCTTTGCGGGGGCTCCTATGATCCAGGGGTCTTGTCGGGTGGGAGGGAGAGGCTCCCTGATCATCGTGGGAGGATGGACGAAGGGATCGGAGGAAAAGTTTAGCTTCAGCAGGGTCTTGGAAGGCGAGTTGGTCCCCGTTTGGACCTCGGAGGCGAAGTGTTGCTGGAAAAGGCAGTGTAAATTTGATGTTTTTCTAGAACAGTTGCGCACACACGCTCTGGATACCTCCACCGAACAGTCTGCAAAGACAAGTATTTTAATGCCATTCACTTGAAGCGATCTGGCTTGCCGGAATTTTTGTAGTATGTTGGACTTATCTGAATAGTTGAGGTATCTCACTATGATGGGGCGAGGAGAGGTGTGGTCGTTTCTCAGTGGCCCAAGTCGGTGTGCTCGTGGGCCTCAGGAATCCGTCTGGCACAAAATTCGGAGAGGTTTTGTGATTGGAGTGACTCCGGGATGCCTACGAATCGCAGGTTGTTCCTTCTTGACCTATTTTCAAGGTCTTCGAGCTTTTGAAGAACAATTTGATTTGTTTTCTCTTGTGATTGTTCAAATCCCTGCATTTGGTATAGTTCTTCTTCCAGGTTAGAGATGCAATGTTCTGCTTCATTGAGCCTGGCGGAATGTTCTTTCAGGTCTTTATGAATGAGGGCCATGCTTGTTTGGATGGCTCTCTGGACTGATTGCTCGATGGTAGGAGTAAGGAGGGCCGCAACCGCACGTGTAATACGTTCGGTGTCCGAATCGTTAGTGCCCTGGGGGGCTGGTTGGGAGGAGGCACTGGTGTCCATTTCAGAGTCTCCTTGGATGAGGCTTCCAGGTCCTCTGTGGTCGTGGTGTGCCGAAGCGTTCAGGATTAGAACGGCCGGTTGAACGACCGGATGCGCGGAGTTGAAGCGCGGATGTGTAGGCCGAAGCCGGGGCCTCAATTTCGGGCCGGCGCGGCGGGTGCGGTCTGGAGGCGGCTTTTTCCACGAAGCGATCCATATAGGGGGAAGGAAGGTTCGCTGAGGGGGGTCGTGGATGAGAGGAGCGGATTAGGCCAAATTTTCAGGCAGGTTTGGAGGGCAGAATGGGAGCTAGCTGAGAGCACAGCTACTCCATGTGGCGCCGGAACCGGAAGTGAGTCCGCTCTCCGGTGACCTGTGGATGATTCCCTTGCCTTGATGCCTGTATTTCATCTACCTCTGTGAGTGCATATATCACCATGTGTGTGTGTGCCTAATAAACCTACTGATTACACTTAGAGGCGCTGCTGTTTTTTTCATTACTACAGAGTGCCTTCCTGCTCAGTTAAGCTGGCTGACTACCTCTCATTCTACCTTCATCATTGGACTGAATGAAAATGTATGGGACATTTATTATTCTTCTTGTATTAATATTTTTATCATGGATTTAATATTAGTATTTCCTACACTACTTTTCCCCTAGACATATACATTTATTTCAGTCTCGGGTATGGCCAATCTAGCATGTGAGGGCAGTGTCTACTTTTAATTGTTTTAAAACTGATATGTTTTGCAGCTGTGGACGGGCATACAACAGACCGATGAGTGGTTGTTGCCACTGAGCCTCAAGCCCGGCCTGGTGGTGTGCGATAATGGGCGAAATCTCGTAGCAGCTCTGGGCCTAGCCGGTTTGACGCACATCCCTTGCCTGGCACATGTGCTGAATTTGGTGGTGCAGAAATTTCTAAAAAACTACCCGTATATGTCAGAGCTGCTGCAGAAAGTGTGGGCCATCTGTGCGCACTTTCGGCGTTCTCACCCTGCTGCTGCTCGCCTGTCTGTGCTGCAGCGGAATTTTAGGCCTTTCCGCTCACCACCTCCTATGCAACGTGCCCACAAGGTGGAACTCCACCTTGCACATGCTGGAGAGACTGTGCGAGCAGCAGCAGGCAATAGTGTAGTTTCAGCTGCAGCACGCACGGGTCAGTCGCTCTGCGGAACAGCACCACTTCACCACCAACGAGTTGGCCTCCATGCGAGACCTGTGTACCATATTGCGGTGTTTCGAGTACTCCACCAACATGGCCAGTGCCGATGACGCTGCTCTCAGCGTTACTATCCCACTTCTATGTCTCCTTGAAAAAACACTTCGGGCGATGATGGAAGAGGATGTGGCACAGGAGGAGGAGGAAGAGGGGTCATTTCCACGGTTATCAGGCCAGTCATTCACAAGTGGCTCGGAGGGTGGGTTCCGGCACCAGCATAGGCCAGGTAAAATATTT
>BLSH010396180.1:331439-358350 GCA_018402905.1 Glandirana rugosa
AGCGTCGACCGGCCATTCATCTCGAACCATAAACGGAACCTAAATAGGGACCGGGAAAAAAAAAACAACGGGAGGTTACGAGGAACGACGTTTCCGGTCAATATCCTCATCCGTCACCAGTAACAAACCATACAAACTAAAAACCAGTCCGTTACGTAACTATAGAAACGTCGGTAACACGATATACGACCCACAAGTTACACGGGGACGTGGAAATTCCTCCCCACCCCGGGGGAGGTCTGGTAGACGGAAGTGGATAGAATAATCTTACGCACACGACTTACAAGAGGGTTCTGACGAGATACAGGACGTTCGAGAGGGTTAGTTTGAAGGCCCTTCGAAAAAACGTCGGATATTTGCTGACACAGACTTGAAGGAAAATCTGGAAGGCCTATTCCACCTTTTTCTTTCGGCCTAATCAATTGGTCGTAGCTCACCCTTGGGCGTTTTTGTTTCCAAAGGAAGTTCAGACACAGTCGTTTATAGGCTGCAAAAAAGCTTCCCGGAAGTTTGATTGGGAGAGCTTGCAGGACATAGAGCAGTCTTGGGAGAACATTCAGCACACGCATTCTAATAAGATAGGTGAAGGCAGATGGTCTGGAGGGGGCCCCACCCCTCCTTAAAGGTGCAGGGGCACATTGAACACCCAGCATATAGCACAATGGCTGCAAAGATATCAATGCATTGCCTGACCAAAAATCAAACATACCAAACAATGACCACTGCCTACTCCTATAACTGGCCTTTGCAGCAAGGAGCATTGGAGGGCAACAAAAAAAAAAGGGCCAGGGATAAATCCAAGGCAAATACCAAGCTCTACTTACCGGCCAGCTGCGACTAACCAAATTAACCTGTCTAACAGTATGCGTTTAAAAACAGGGGTTTAGTTGCACAAATTTGCAAATGCATGTGTAAGCTACAGGCCCCGCCAAGGCACCCTGTGATCTGTAGTCCTATCTCCTACTCCACATCCACCTCTTCCTCCCTTTTTTATTTTTTTATGTGATTTTAAGTTATTTCCCTATCCTCATATGTTTGCATGGCACTTACCCCCATTTTGCTTCCTTTTGCAGCCCTCTAGCCCTTTCCAGGATTTTTTTACAGCCATTTTTGTGCCCAAAAGTTTGGGTCACCATTGACTTCAATGGGTTTCAGGGTCCGGGGTCAAGTTCAGGTCAAGTTCGGTACCGAACCCAACCTTTTTTGGCGAAGTTCGGCTGAATCGGACGAACCCGAACATCCAGGTGTCCGCTCAACTCTAGTGATGACTCATGAGCTACTGATTGTTGGGAGACACACTGCTGGTGGACACTGGAACTGCAGCCCATGGATCCAGAAGCCACAGTGCCACCAACAGGTGAGCCCTTTACTGACACCCGCTGATGGATACTGGAACTGCCGCCCATGGATCCTTGAGCCACAGCACCACCAGCTGATGAGACTTTTCCTGACAATTGTATTCAGAATAGCTAGAATCGTGTTATGTAAGTCTCTCCCTTTTGTGGCTTCAGGACCGCCTCTAAGTCTTAAGTTTTCTTTCTAATGTGATTTTCACCATCTTCCAGGTGAAGTTGCATGCATTAAAGTTTATGCATAACAAGATTATGGTCCTCCTCTAGTTTATGAATATGAGTGTCTTTCTGTGTATCTGATTTTTACAAATAATTAACTCTTTAATCTGTGTCAGCAATGCTTTGTTTAATATCAGAGTTCGGATCATAGTGCTGCAGTTATTTCTACTGTTATGGACTGGAAGTCGGCTTTTGTTGGTAATGTTGATAAGAGCAGACAGATTTCAGTCTCCTCAGGAGGAGAAATTAACAGATAACCATTGGCCGGTGTTTCCAGTGTGTGGGTGGTAACTACTGATGGAGATCATTTTACAGAAGAAGGAAGATTTATCTCAGACTCAGCAGGGAATAGTAATTGAGCTGGCAGGATGGATGTCAGCAAAGTCTCCTCAGCAGGTATAGAGGAGTGTTTTGACTGGGGTGATGCCATCTTGGCCTTGACGATCCTCTGTTATTCAGTTCTAGTTGACAGGTTTCCAGCTAAAGGTGGTTGTATCGGTAATTTTGGGTGAACGGAATATTTGGAGAGCTTTCTGCTCCTTTTCATCAGGGTGTATATAGCTGTCAAAGGGAATAGCTGATTTTAATGATCTCCTCTGTCTGCAGAGCTCACAGAAGACACATCTTCATTCTGCCATTGCTTAGCCATGCCCTTTGACCTTCACTTTCTAAATGTGAGTTGTTTAATGTTCAATAAACTGATTTAGTAGTTATGCTGCACCCAGAGTGGCGCTGTTTGTGTTTCTTGTCTGCTACAGACATCTCCTCACATCTCCCAGAAGCTGCCTTTAGAAACAACCTTGGAGTGTTTTCTTTCCAAAATGAGGTCATTTTGTGGTGTTTCTACTGTTCTGGTGCTCCAGAGCCTCCCAAATAGTGATAGGTAGTCAGGAAATCAGATGCATAATTTATGAACCTGGAACGCCTGAAGGTGCTCCTGGATTTTGAGCCCCTATATGCATATAGGTTGTGAAAAAGTCTCACATATGGGGTATCCTCATACTCAAGAGGCTTAGAAGAATCTGTTTTGGGGTGTAATTGAAAGTATGCCCATGCTGTGTGTGAGAAATAACTTTGTGAAAAAAAAAATATTTTTATTTATTGTTCAAATATAAATGGAGTTGCACAATCCTTATATGTATCCTGTGCAATAAACGCCTCAAAAACAAAAGTGAAATAACTCAAAACAAAAATAGAATTAATAAATGTTCTATAAATCATGGGTGTATCAGCATAGAATGAAATGCAAGACATGAAATCAAATGAAATAGAATTGCTGAAAATGTGTGTCCAAGTGTAATAAAACCATAGAGTCCATTTCTGTTGTTTACTTCCATTCGATGTGATAAACGTGGACAAAAAAATGTATGCTTCCACCCATCATATTTTTATTTATTATTCTTTACTTTCTTCATTTTCCAAAAATTGTGACAAAAAATTACTACAAAAACTCACCTCTTAGGCCCCTTTCACACACACGGACCGTTCAGGTTTGCGTGTCAGTTTTTCAGTCGGACCTGAAGGGACGCTCCATTCTCCTCTATGGAGCGACGGATGTCAGCGGTGACATGTCCGCTGACATCCGATCTGCTCCGATCCGCTAAATGCAGAGGGATGGAAACCCTATTTAAGGACGAGAAAACTTACTTATTTACAACGTTTTGTAACAAAAACAAAGAAAAGCATTTTTTTTTTTCAAAATTTTCGGTCTTTTTTTATTTGGATCAAATACCAGCAAAAGAAAGCTCTATTTGTGGGAAAAAATTATAAAAAATGTGTTTGGGTACAGTGCTGCATGACAGCGCAATTGTCATTCATAGCGCTGAAAGCTGAAAAGTGGCCTGGGCAGGAAGGGGGTGAAAGTGCCCTGTATTGAAGTGGTTAAAACAGAAACTAAGAGAACATTTTTTTGGGTTTTTTTTTTTCAGAATGTTTTGTGTTTTTTGTTTATATAGCAAAAAATAAAACACAGTAAAATAAAAATTGGAAATTGGGAATCAGGATTTGAAAGTGTGTGGCTAAGCTTGACTTCACAAGAAATGTTGAGATCTGCATATAAATTCTACAATCTCTATTTCAAATGAATATTTTGATCTGCAGTTTCCACTGATTGCTTTTGACATGCAAATAAAAGAACCACTGATTATGTACAGTATTTGTTGTCCGTGTTTTTATAGGGTTACTTCTAGGGCTCTACTGTACATGTATTAAAATACACATTTACTAGGTATGGATGCAGCTAATGATAAATCTTTTTTTAAAATCCTTTCCATGGTTTCTTGTCAAGAATAGATCCACATTAGATTCTCACCTTCACAGAATAAATTAGTGTTGAATATTGCTACATTTGTGTAGGTGTATACTTGCACACTACCATATTGCAATAATACATTTACTGTTTCTTTTCCAAATATTGATCTTTTTGTAGACATTGTTTGAAAAATATTTCAATAAAACCACACACTGAAAAAATTGCATTAGGATGTATGTAATAGTTCATATATTCTGGTCTGCAGGAAACGCAATTGCATTTCTTTTTATAACCACATATGGTCAACTTACTACACACTCACTTCTTCTTTTTCCAGCAGATTGTATTTATTATATTTGAATTAATACAATAAATTCTGGACCCTGACATAAAATTGAGGAACTTTTATAAAGCAACCCTGGAAATGTTACAGAATTATCAGTGCACAGCACAAACAAAGGAGCCTAAATAAATGTATTTACGGTAATTGTTAACCTAATGAAGATGAATTTGTTCTTTTAGCTTTTGTTGTAGGAGAATTGTATCTACATTAAAAAAACGTGTTAAATTTAAGAACAGTTCTTCAACTGCTGGCAAACATGATAAATGTATCTGCAAAAAAACTCTTAAACAGCTACATATATATGTAGAAAACATGTATACATTTTTACAAGCATTGTTATAAAGTGCCTAAAATCCACTTTAAAAGTAGAACTGTCAAAAAACACACAATATATATATTTTTTTAATAAATAAAAAATACACTTATATACATAAAAACATTAAAAATGGAACATTATAAGTGTCTCAAAAAGTTCATATAAACACCACACCCAGTGTTATCTTCTGTAATATTACACCCATGTGCCACTGCTATTTAACATAAATTCAGTGCAGTCCTCCTTTATATAAATCTCCACACTTTCAAAACACCTCCTTGTGTGCATTCTGTGATCTCTCTCCCCTTCAGATGAAAACTCACCAGCTTTAAATGCCTTCCACTCTCATGGTTGGCAAATCGGCTTAATCTCATTAATTCCAGGGCAGGTATCGGGCAATCAATGCATAAAAGCAGATAATGCACCACGTATCATATGGGAGATAAAAAAAGAAAACTTCCAATGGTACAGTAACCAAACCACCACACATTTGTTAAAAAGTTCTAGAGTTGCTCACATTTATTAAAACAGTACAAGCATATTTGGATGTAAATAACATATTGTGCTGTTAGCGTTTTACATCTCACCACTGGCTAGTGCCCTAATTTCACATCCCAGTGTCTTTGGTCGCCGTGTAGCCACGCTCTGACACATTTCATCACTTCCAACTTCGTCACAGGGGGTGGTTGCACCGTGTGACGAGGCTATTTAAATATCCTACCTCTCATACAAAAATTCATTCATCAGTGAGGTTCATACCACACTGACTGCTTCTATGGGTCTACTCATTTAAACCCTGGGATCTCCAATTGCCTACCAACATGGTAGTTCTTTCATACGGCTTGCGCCAACCCGCTTGTTCGACAGAACTGCTGCCCCTTTATTCACTTAACCCCTGGCTTGCCAAATTAAGCTCAACTACGAGGATTAACTGGACACTACAACCATTAGTATCCTAGCCTTCCTTCATATGATCCCATCTGTACAAATAATCATATCGAGGAGGATATTCTATACATTTCATCCGCATACAGCAAATAACATACCATCATTATACAAAAATATAATCAAAATTCATAAAATATATAAACGTTCAGAACCTACAAATTTATGATCTTTAAAATTACCTGCATTTGTATACATTAATGTTATTAGTATAATTTATTCACGCCTTCCCTTAAAATTCATATTTTTAATATTCTTCATATATTTAATATATTGATATTAAATTATGATTCGATTTTAATTCTCACATACATTTATAATATCTACAATACCTAAAAAAGGAGGGAATAGTAACTAATTCATTAATTATAATTTCCTATAAAATTAATTTATAAAGAGGCAAATGAAATGTAATTTTAATAATCACTAATATAGCAATTAATAGCTAGCTCAACGTTCATTTCCTCTGGTTTTAAAGTTATCAAAATGTATATCCACTTTGTTTCCCTTCTATAAATCACCCTGACCATATTATATCCTCTCCAAGTGGGATACACACAATCAATTCCCCAAAATGACAATAAGGGAGGGATCCCTAGCATGATAGTTTGAGAAGTGTTCTGATACACTATGATATTTATAGCCTTTGATTATATTAGCTATATGTTCCCCTGCTCTCACTTTTAGGGGTCAGTTAGTGCATCCCACATAAATTAGTCCACGTTCATATCCTTAAGATAGGCTTTTGCTTGCAAAACGCTGATCTGTAAAAACGTATCTAGATATTCACCCAACCTGGCAGTTACTGATCCAATCCCATTCACGATCGGATGGCCAGGAGTTTCCCTAGCATTTTTATGAATTTTAGGTAAAGTATAAATTACCGGGATTCTGCAGGCACTCGGAATTAGATATTGTTTTTCATTTTTTGTGATATCTTTCCTATATCCATATTCTACCATATTAGTTAGTTGTTCTCTATATGCTTCTGTGGGGTCATTTTTCAATAACTTGTACATGTTCTGATCAGATAGCATATTCTCTAATTGTCCATGATAAAAGTATTTGTCCAATATCACCACTGCTCCCCCTTTGTCTGCTGGTCTTATTATGACATCATTGTGTTTCTCTAAACTTTCAACTCCTTCCCTAATGTGTGCCGGATTCACTAATTTCTTAGGTTTTATAAGATCTAAATCCCTCAGCACAAAATTCCTAAATACTTCAACAAAATGATTGGTAGCAAGGGGGAATTTCAATTTGGACTTATTACGTAGTCCACTATTCAATCCATTAATGGCCATTATTTCTCTACTGACAGGGTTATTTAGAAAATACTTATTAAGATTCAACTTCTTAATGTATTTATGTGTGTAAATATACACATCAAATTTGTTAATTGATTTCTTAGGGGCACACTTTAATCCTAAATTGAGAATGTGTAAATCTTTGTGTGTCATAGTGACCTTACTGAGATTGTATATGCCTTCATTTAGTTCTCTCCTTATTTCCCTTCTTTCTACCCCTCTTAGGGTATTCTGCTCCTCTCTCTCTACATGATTGGATATATGTGGTCGCCCTCTTCCTCTCCCTCTCCCTCTTCCCCTCCCTAAAAAAGGGGGTCCATTTGATGGGGGAGGATAATGGTAATCATTTTATTCATGTAAGGGTTGGTATCTGTTAAAGGTTGGTACTTGCTATGAATGCTTTTGATAATTGGGACCTTGGTTAATGGGGAGATGTTCCCAATCCCATTTGGGATCCCGACCTTGAAGGGAGTACCAATCCAAATTTTGGGGTTCCTGATGGTAATTGTTGTGCATATTACCTCTATGACCTCTTCTAGGGGTCGGGTTCCACCCCACCCTAGGTCTTTGGTAAATATTTTGAGGGGCCTGGTTATGCATAGATTGTAGTGGTGCCCCATTGGTTTTAATGTTCCCATTAGAGTGCCTATTTACTTGGGGGGGCGAGAGGAGGGTGGATACTTTCAGTAGTTATACCATTTGATTGTTCTGACCATACGGTTGAGTTTTTCACAACCCCCCCACCCCCTCCCCAGTGTCAGTACCTGTCACTGGAGTGGATTGACATACATGCACAGTATTCTTAAAATCACTCAAATCCCTATTGAGTTTTTTTACCTTCTTTTTATGCGTGTCTCTATCTAATTTCTCAAATCTCTTTTTTAGATTCTTGATTGTTTGCTAGCCAAACAATGTAATCCAATGGTCAACCCCTAGAATAAGAAAAAAAAAAGACACTCCTTTCAGAATGGATAAATTTGAAAGTTGTCCACCCATGTACTTACAGAGGCACAGGAGTCATTGTTAGAGAAGGGTCTCACATTTTGTCTCACTATGAAAGGTCATATGTTTGATGTAGTTAAGAATGTATATTTGTTTGCAAGGAAGTTAACCTTTTAGGTCCTACATGAAAGAAAGAAAACAGGAAACCCCTTGGGACCCCTGAGAGATTGGTCCAGTCTCACGAGACTGGAATACCGTACGTTGAGAGACTTGATAGATCTATGGGAGGAGGGGCATGTGTATCAGGAGGAAGCGAAAGAAGATTATTTCACGGAATTGATGCTTAATTTAGCTTTGGAGATATGTGGGGAAAAGACTGAGGATGAGGACCCAAAGGAAAAAGTAACTAGTTTGAAAGGCATGGGCTTGTACAACAGATCAAGGACTTTCCCCTCCTTGTCTGCAGTTTCAGGGGTAGCATGTTTTGTGAGAGCGGTCACAAATGACATCAGGAAACTTAGATGAAATTTATCCCTTGAAGACAACTTAACACATGAAGAAAGGACAGCTATATTACAGTTGCCTCAAAATACAGACTTGGTTGTTAAGACTGCAGACAAGGGGGAGATAACATTGTCCTTATGAATAGGGACAAATATATTCATATGTGTCAATGAATCTTGAGCAACAGAGAGTGGTACACTTCCATCCCCAATATCAATTTGGAGAGGGATAACAAGAAACTCTTTGCATCGATTGACCAAGCATACCATGATGGCTTGATTCCCAAGGAGTGGGTTGAATTCCTGAAAGTTGAACACCCTAAAATACCGGTGTTTTATGCACTTCTGAAAGTTCATAAATCGAAGTGACCCCCCCGGCCGTCTGATTATTTTTGGGGTAGGGTCACTCACAGAAAATGTTAGTGAATATATAGACAGGATTTTACAGCTGTTCGTTACCAATCAATTTTCATTTGTAAAAGACACATTTTCTTACAATCTTACACAATCTAATGTTGCCTCCTAGTAACCCTAGTTATAGAGGCAATATATCCCATACAAGAGGCCTACAGACTGTCAATAAAATTCTGAACAGTAGACCACTCACTAAGCGAGCCCATAATAGGTGGATTGTGAAACTCTTGGAGTTCCTCCTTAAAAACAACAAGTTCAAAATTAAAGACAGTTTCTTTTGTCACTCCCAGGGCACAGCCATGGGCACAAAATGTGCCCCGGAGTATACCAATACCTACTTGGGGGACTGGGAAACATGGTTGTTCGTTGAGGGGGGTGTCATTGGTGTGCCTGTCCAGGATTTTTTCCTGGCACAGATACATCGACAACATCCGCATGATCCTGACCATAGCATGATATGGTCAGGATCAGAGGAGGAACTAAATTAATTTGTAGGGACTTTGGATTGTAATCCTTACAATCTCAAATTCACGTGTGACTACAGCAGGTATGGGGTGACTTTTTTAGACTTGACAATAATGTTGACAGATGAGGGACAGATAAAACTAAATTATTTCAGAAGAAGACGGCTACCAATAGCCTACTTCAGGCAGGAAGCTATCATCCCAAGTCCCTAATTAAAAATATACCAGGTGGCCAATACTTGAGGACATGCCATAACTGCTCAGATCAAGTTGATTTCGAGCAGGAGGAAGGAGTCCTGAGAGATTGATTCCGAGACAGGGGCTATAATAAGAAATGGCTAGCTTGAGCCTATAATAGGGCTAGAGAAAGTAAACGTGAATCCCTTATCTTTACACACAAAGGAATGACCAAAAAAGATGAGGACCATGCAAGACTTTGCTTGCAGTACTCTCAGAGGGTGGATGGTTTGAGGGACATTGGCATCTTCTGAGGAAGGATGTCTCGTTGAGCAAATTTGTTTTGCACTGACCCCAAGTAGTGTACAGGAGGGCTAGCTCATTGAACGACCTCCTTGTGCACAGTGATATCCCGTGGACACCTATACAGTATTCAATGAGGACAGGTATGACCAGATGTGGCAGCTACGATTTTTGCACCTACATGATTGAGGGCAATACTTTTCAGCTGCCTAGAGGTAGAATCTTAAAAAGCAGACAGAAGGCCACATGTGACACCTTGGGGGTGGTGTATGTTATTTTATGCTCCCGTGGATCGTTTTATATAGGCAAGACCATCAGACCTATACAGAAGCGATTATGGGAGCATATTTATGAAATAGAAATTTACCACATGAAAGCACCCATAGCAAGAAATTTATGCTTACAACATGACAGGGACCCCAGTTGCTTGAAATGTTGGTTTCTGGAGGTCATACCCCAGGATCCTAAGGGGGGGACCTGGATCAGAGAGTTCTGCAGTGTTAAACTAGATGGATCTAGAAATTGAAGGCTACAAGACCACCAGGGTTGAACGAAAGCTTGAGTTTTGTTCCCTTCCTTACAAACACATAAAAACAGGGTCCATCCTGAAAAACTATATTACATTTTGTTAAATTTATATACAGTATCTCACAAAAGTGAATACACCCCTCACATTTTTGTAAATATTCTATTCTGTCTTAACATGTGACAACACTGAAGAAATGACACTTTGCTACAATGTAAAGTAGTGAGTGTACAGCTTGTATAACAGTGTAAATTTGCTGTCCCCCTCAAAATAATTTAACACACAGCCATTGATGTCTAAAATGCTGGAAACAAAAGTAAGTACACCCCTAAGTGAAAATGACAAATTGGGCCCAATTAGCCATTTTACGGACTTGGTGTAATGTGACTTGTTAGTGTTACAAGGTCTCAGGTGTGAATGGGGAGCAGGTGTGTTAAATTTGGTGTTATCGCTCTCACTCTCTCATACTGGCCACTGGAAGTTCAACATGGCACCTCATGGCAAAAAAACTCTCCGAGGATCTGAAAAAAAGAATTGTTGCTCTACATAAAGATGGCCTAGGCTATAAGAAGATTGCCAAGGCCCCCGAAACTGAGCTGCAGCACGGTGGCCAAAGCAGTACAGCGGTTGAATAGGACAGGTTCCCCTTTAGAACAGGCCTCGCCATTGGGTGACCAAAGAAGTTAAGTGCAAAGGCTCAGCATCATATCCAGATGTTGTCTTTGGGAAATAGATGTATGAGTGCTGCCAGCATTTATGCAGAGGTTGGAAGGGTGGGGGGTCAGCCTGTCAGTGCTCAGACCATACACCGCACACTGCATCAAATTGGTCTGCATGGCTGTCATCCCAGAAGGAAGCCTCTTCTAAAGATGATGCACAAGAAAGTCCACAAACAGTTTGCTGAAGACAAGCAGACTAAGGACGTGGATTACTGGAACCATGTCTTGTGGTCTGATAAGACCAAGATAAACCTATTTCGTTCAGATGGTGTCAAGCGTGTGTGGCGGTAACCAGGTGAGGAGTACAAAGACAAGTGTGTCTTGCCTACAGTGAAGCATGGTGGTGGGAGCGGCATGGTCTGGGGCTGCATGAGTGCTGCTGGCACTGTGGAGCTACAGTTTATTGAGGGAACCATGAATGCCAACATGTATTGTGATATACTGAAGCAGAGCATGATCCCCTTCTTTTGGAGACTGGGCCACATGGCAATATTCCAACATGATAACGACCCCAAACAAACCTCCAAGAAGACCACTGCCTTGCTAAATAAGCTATTCCATCTGTGCACTTAAAAATGATCCAGCAAGTGACACCCTAGCCTATTAATAGTAAAAATATAGTAGAACAAAAATAAATACAAAAAATATACAGTATCTCACAAAAGTGAGTACACCCCTCACATAAGATATTCTATCTGTGCACTTAAAAATTATCCTGCAAGTGACACCCTAGCCTATTAATAGTAAAAATATAGTAGAACAAAAATAAATACAAAAATATACATTATCTCACAAAAGTGAGTACATCCCTCACATTTTTGTAAATATTTTATTCTATCTTTTCATGTGACAAGACTAAATAAATGACACTTTGCTACAATGTAAAGTAGCAAGTTTACAATTGTATAGCAGTGTAAATTTGCTGTCCTCTCAAAATAGCTCAACACACAGCCATTAATGTCTAAATCACTGGCAACAAAAGTGAGTACACCCCTAATTGAAAATGTTCAAATTGGGCCCAAAGTGTCTATTTTGTGTGACCACCATTATTTTCCAGCAATGACTTCGCTCTCTTGGGCATAGAGTTCACCAGAGCTTCACAGGTTGCCACTGGAGTCTTCTTCCACTCCTCCATTATGACATCACGGAGCGGGTGGATGTTAGAGACCTTGCACTCCTCCACCTTCTGTTTGCGGATGCCCCACAGATGCTCAATAGGGTTTAGGTCTGGAGACATGCTTGGCCAGTCCATCACCTTTACCCTCAGCTTCTTTAGCAAGGCAGTGGTCATCTTGCACGTGTGTTTGGGGTCATTATCATGTTGGAATAGTCTCCGAAGGGAGGGGGTCATGCTCTACTTTAGTATGTCACAATACATGTTGGCATTCATGGTTCCCTCAACGAACTGTAGCTCCACAGTCCCGGCAGCACTCATGCAGCCCTAGACCATGACACTCCCATCACCATTCTTGACTGTAGGCAAGACACACTTGTCTGTGTACTCCTCATCTGGTTGCAGCCACACACGCTTGACGCCATCTGAACCAAATAAATTTATCTTGGTCTCATCAGACCACAGGACATGGTTCTAATAATCCATGTCCTTAGTCTGTTTGTCTTCAGCAAACTCTTTGCAAGCTTTCTTGTACATCATCTATAGAAGAGGCTTCCTTCTGGGACGCCAGCCATGCAGACCAATTTGATGCAGTATGCGGCGTACGGTCTGAGTACTGACAGGTTGACCCCCCCATCCCTTCAACCTCTGCAGCAATGTTGGCAGCACTCATACGTCTATTTCCCAAAGATAACCTCTGGATATGACGCTGAGCACGTGCACTCTACTTCTTTGGTCCAACATGGCAAGGCCTGTTCTGAATGGAACCTGTCCTGTTAAACTGTTGTATGGTCTTGGCCACCATGCTGCAGCTCAGTTTCAGGGTCTTGGCAATCTTCTTATAGTCTAGACCATTTTTATGTAGAGCAGCAATTCTTTTTTTCAGATCCTCAGAGAGTTTTTTGCCATGAGGTGCCATGTTGAACTTCCAGTGACCAGTATGAGAGAGTGATAACATCATATTTAAACACACCTGCTCCCCATTCACATCTGAGACCTTGTAACACTAAACACCAGCAAGTCACATGATACCGGGGAAAATAGCTAATTAGGCCCAATTTGGACAATTTCACTTAGGAGTGTACTCACTTTTTTTGCCAGAGGTTTAGACATTAATGGCTGTGTGTTGAGTTATTTTGAGGGGATAGCTGTACACTCACTACTTTACATTGTAACAAAGTGTAATTTCTTCAGTGTTGTCACATGAAAAGATATAATAGAATATTTTAAAAAATGTGAGGGGTGTACTCACTTTTGTGAGATACTGGGGTTGATTTACTAAAGCTGGCGAGTGCAAAAAACGGTGCAGCTGTGCATGCTAGCCAATCAGCTTCTAAACTCATCTAGTTCAATCAAGCTTTGACAATAAAACCTTGAAGCTGATTGGTTTCTGTGTGGAGCTGCACCAAATTTTGCACTTTCAAGCTTTAATAAATCAACCCCACTGTGTGTGTATATATATATATATTACTCTAAATATGTTGTTTAAATTTCTACATGGTTGTTCTGTACGATGGATCCTTTATACAATAAGCCCTTTATTTCTAAAGCATTTTACTATGCCAATATATTGTTTAAGACATCGGTAGCAGGTTGGTAATTTGCCTTGCAGAGCTGCTGGGCATTATTGGCTGTCGGCACCGGCTCTCTATCTTCTGCCCACTACTTGCTGCTATATAACATGAAGGTTCCAATACCCCAGTAGGCCTGTAGAAATAGCAGTTGGCTGTGAGACACCTTTGCCCCTTGCAGCCTTGCCCGAGACACCAAGACATAGATTCATCCTCCCCATTGCTCTGACATCACATCTGCTTTGTGAGTGCATTTTGGATGCACTTCAGCTCTGTGTGAGGTGGCCATGGAACACCATCCAGTGTCCTCGGTTCCCCCTGCAAGACAGGACTATCCATCTGCCACAGTAATTTGTATGCTGCACTTAGATGGCACTTTTTTATTTTTACAGAAGCATAACCAAGACATCACTGAAGCATCAAAAACACATCAGAAAAGCATGTTGAAACAGTAGGCTTTAATATGTGTTCTAAATCTAAAAAGGCTAGATTATGAGAAATCTATGACTTGTGGATATACACTGTGTATACATTTGTGACAACACAACCGCAATTTCCAGGCGGTGATATAGACATTTTAGGCTGTATAGTAGCCTCAACTTGAGGAAGGAGCGTGCATGCCCAGACACGGCATGTCGCATGCTCCGAAATACTTTGCAAAGCACTCTGGATCCTCTGATTGACACCCCAGACACATGGATCCTCTTTATGACAGACGAGCCTATGTTTTTACTACTTGTGTGAATAGCCCTATTTAGGGGTATAATAAGATTTTACTGGTCCTAATACACTTAGCGGCACTTTTCCTATTTTCTGCCAAGAAGCTGATTGGCTACCATGCACAGTTGAACCCAGATCAATAGTTTTTGGCTAATAATGTACTTTTTCAGTATGTAATTATCAATATGTAATTACATAATTCTTCATACAACTTTACATTCTTTCTGCATAAATTTTACTGGCCAGGCAGGTTTCCTAACAAATGCACTGATTAAGAAATAAAGCAATTCCTTCAAACATGCAATACACAGGGGCGGCAGCAAGTAAAATATCAACATTTGTTTCTGTGCCATGTAATGCATTATAGCAAAATGTAATATAAATGCAAATACTAACACACAGTTACTGTTGACTAATGAGAAGGTACTCATCCAGATGGCATATGAAAACATAAGACTACAGGGTTATACCTGCGAAGAATGCCTTCTCTCAAAATAAATTTACCTAAGAAGAAGCAATTAACACAAAATGAGACAGTTGCTTTTACTTAAGACTGCTATTCAGCAGAAAATCTGAATGATACATTTGGAAAAAAAAGATTTTTGATGTAACTATAAAATCCATGCCTTGGATTACAGTACAGGACACAAGTATAGTTGTAGACAAAAGGGTTACAGTGTATATGCAAGCTACCTGCAGGTGGTTAGGCACTGGCAAACAGAGCTGTCATCACCCTCATTAAATCCCTCCTGCTCACAGCTCACTCTTCAGGGACTTTTTGAGCAAGCAATAGAGGATAACAGAGACAAAGGAAAGGGTTCTATGTTTGTACTGTACTTCACAGGTTATTAATCATAGAATACCAGGTTATATGCAAGCTGCCTCTAGGTGGTTGAACACTGGCAAACAGAGTTGTCATTACACCCATATACCTCTCCTGCTCACTGTTCATTCCTCAAGCAATAGATGATAACAGAGACAGAGAAGGGTGTCCTATGTACTGTACTTCAAGACACAGTTTTACAGGTAAGTTTAAAAGATCCTTTTTCCTTGATCAGACAGTACAGGACACAGGCGCAACAGTAGAGAACTGGGACATCCAAAAGCAATATAAATAAACAACAGGTAGGCAACAGAGCAAACAAAAAAGGACAGACTCACAAAAAAACTTAGACAGCTACAATGAACACCTTATAGCCAGAACAGGCATTAGCTGAGGCTTGAACATCTACCTGGTAGAACTTTGAAAACATGTGAACAGTGGACTAAGCGGAAGCCTTATAAATCTGTGTGTACACAGGTTGAAATGCATATAGTTTGTTTCTTGCAGCTGGCCCAAGCTGGAGGAAAAGGATTAAGCATTTTCAGCCTAGTTCTCTGGCTTTTTGATTTTGGCAGACCCATCTGTGATATATTAAGAGGAGGATCACCAAGATCAGGGGGTTGCAGCAGTAGCCACCCTTCAGAGAGTGCTGTAAATGTCTGCCCCAAGTGAGGGGGGAGACATGAAGATACTGGAAGCCAAGGACAGCATCCAAGTCATGGACAATGCCTATATGGACTCTCACCTCACAGAGGTATGCCTGGGCCACTACATCATGTTAGTTAGGATTAGGGAAAAGACATTGCTCATTCTGTATTGCCATGCTGCATTTCAATAGTAAAGTTGTGTTAACCATTCTAAGTCTGGCCTGAAGTTATTCAAAGGGGTGCATGTTGGTTCTGGCGTATTCCACAGAACCTTAGTCTGTTATAGCACTAAGGGGTATAAATTAACACTTTTACAAAAGATTAACTTGGCAGGACACAAGGAAGATGAGAGTAGCTGCTATGGGTAACCAAGTGTAGGAACAAGCTACAAGCAACCAGTTGTTAAGCGTAGTACTAGGTAAGGTGGCAGGTTCTCTGATAGCAAGGTGGTTGGTGTTCTGACTCCCTTCCCAGTAGTCTGTCTCCTATGGTAATTGAGAGCAGACTAGCATTACAGAGACCTACGACCTGGTCACGTGGTATGGGAAGGATAGAGTTAAGTGTGCTGCACACATTAGGTCGCCAGGTTTTCTTCGGGACTCCATTCTGTTACTGGAAGTGAGATAACAGAGGTACACTGGACTGGTGCAGTAATGACCCACCTAATGCAACATGTAAGTACAGTGTATAGTGACATGGGACAAGTCGCTTTTCAAAGGAACTCTGCATGTATTGCTGCACACAGTGAAGGCTCATCTCTAAGTCAGGAAAATGTCTTAATGTTTGATAGTTCACGTGACCACAGTCCCCGCCTGGGCACTGACAAGCGTGCTCCATGCAAATGTTACCCCACGTGCACAGGCGCAGTAGACCCCACCCAGAATGTCTTTACAATATGAATGAGGCCAAAGTACCATGCCCTCCTGGCTCAGTTTGGTGCCACAACAGTCACCAGAATGCTCTCTGATCAGATTCTGAGAAAAGGCTGCAGAAGAATATTTAACGGAAGAAAGGCATAGATTAAGTGAAACTAATGGCACAGTTGATGAGTCACCAGAGCTCTCACTGCAAAGGCCTGAGGACCTGATGACGTCCAGTTTTCATTGAATCAGGACACCAACAGGTCCACATCCAGTGTACCCCACCTGTGAAAAAGATCCTAAAACACATCAGGGTGAAAGGACTACACTCCCTGATCAGCCCCAAAACAGTACTAGTAATTTTGTGAGGACCCTAGGAGCAGTGGAGATCCTGAATTGTAGAGTCACATAAAAAAACTTATATATACTAATGTATACTGATGCCAGAAGATCCCCCTGCTGATGGCTGACCTGGCTGATTTCATTTGAAACTTCCAAACCTGAAGAAAGATTTACAGGGACTACAGGTTCAGGATAAGACAAATGCCACCCTTGGCATTCAGGACCATAAACAGGCTGGAGTAGAAACCCTGAAACTTCTCCCTTGCAGGAACAAGGACAATGACGAACAAGGCAAACTATTGCTCTAAAGCAGCATGAGAATCCTTCACTCTTTGTGCAGCAGTTGGTAGATTGGAAGGTATGAATTGGGCTGGAGGGAGGAAGCTAAACTCCAGCATCTAGGATGTAGTGGTCAATGTCTGGGGGGTTTGGTCCTAAAGGACTGGCCAGTGTTCTCTGGTGCAGCTCAGGGTGTCCACCTGAATGAAAGAGGGAGACAGGGGAGTCCTTAAAGTATAGATAATTGATTCAAGAAGGATAATATGCTCAAATGCAGTTCAACAATTGGAAAAAAAAAAGAGTACAACTGTAAAATGACTTACAATTATTGAGACTGTGGTCAACCTGTGGGGTGGGAGCATGCAATCTTTAAAGTGTATGGATGGAGAAAAACCTGCCTTCAAGCAGGATGAAGGTGGTCACTCTCGATGCTCTGGGGGTCCCGATCATGGGTCCACTGCAGGGTTCTGAAATTGGTAAGTTTAAGAGGAGACTGCAAAAAAGCCAGACCAGAGTTATCTAGTTTAACGAACATCAAATTTCTTTAAAACTGATAAATTTCTAAATGAAATTGAATTTTAAAGGTACCAACAGAAAATGATATATCAAGGGTAAAATACGTATTCTCTTATTCAAAATCACATTAAAAACATCAATGATTTAAAATGTGCAAAACACCTGTTCAGGGTCCAGAGAAATATTTGGTAAGCCACAGGAGGGATATAAAGGACACAGAAAACTGTATGAAATCCATAGATGGTGCTCTTGTTGGAGCGCATGGACCTGAAGCACTGCATCAGATGACCTTAAATTATGCTCAATTTAACCTCTTGCTTATTGGGCACGCAAACCCCCCTCCTGCCCAGACCAATTTTCGGCTTTCAGCGCTGTCACATTTTGAATGACAAAAAAAATATATATAAAAAAATTATTCATCGGGTTTGGCTGATATATATTCTTCTATATATTTTTGGTAAAAAAAATCACAATCGGTGTATATTGATTGGTTTGCGCAAAAGTTATCACGTCTACAAACTATGGGAATTGATTTATGGCGTTTTTATTATTTTTTTTTTTTTTACTAGTAATGTCGGTGATCTACGATTTTTATTGGGACTTTGATATTGGGGCAGACATGTCGGACATTTTTGACACTTTTTTGGGACCAATGACATTTATACAACGATCAGAAATTTAAATATCCACTGATTACTATATAAATGTCATTGGCAGTGAAGGGGTTAACACTAAGGGGGCAGTGAAGGGGTTAACTGTGTTCCCTGTATGTGTTCTAACTGTATGGGGGCTGGGCTGGCCGGGACATAACAGATCTAACTGATCCAGATCACAGGGATCAGTAGATCTGTTATGTCCCCCTTCACAGAATGGAGAACCATCGTGTTTACATTGGTGGTTCCCCTTTCTGCAGCTCTGACAGGCGATCATGGGTAATGAACGGACATCAAGTCTGCCCGACCCGTGGGTACACCCACGCAGCGTGTGAGTGAGCGCTGGGAGCATGCAAAATGGGCGGATGTCCATGGATGTCGCCTCGGCAATTGAGATCCGCCCTGGAGCAGTATTTTGGCTATAGCGTGGACCTCTAGTGGTTAACATTATGGGCATCCTCTGGAATTATCTTTGAATTTTTGGAGAGTCTGATGCAATCAAATCCTTTGTGGAACAAGTTTTACATTTTGGGATAATGTCCCAGTTTTGCAATCCATGTTGTGCAATTAATCCTCTGAATAACCATCTATGGTTTCATGCAGTCTTCTGTGTCCTTTATATCCAGGTGTATGTGGGGTGGGCTTGCTCATTGTACCAGGTTTTATATTCAGTTATATGAATTTGTTGTTGCTTGTAATTTGGTAGTCAAAAGTCTCCTGAAGAAGTAGCAAGCAACTAAATGTAACTATGATGTTCATGTGCTTGTGTTTAGCACTTTTTAAATTATTGATGGTTTTAATGCAATTTTGAGTAAAAGAATTTGTATTTTGTCCTTGACATATAGTTTTCTGTTGCCACTTTTAACCTCTTCAATACCAAGCAATTTCACCCTCCTCATGCCCAAGAACAAAGAAATTTTGTTTGGGTACAACGTTGCAGGACCGCGCAATTGTCAGTTAAAGCGACGCAGTGCCGAATCGCAAAAAGTGCTCCGGTCCTAAACTGGGAAATCCTTCTGGGGCTGAAGTGGTTAACCACTTGCTTACTGGGCACTTAAACCCCCCTTCAGCACTGGCGCTCTTTGAATGACAATTGCGTGGTCGTGTGACGCTGTAGCGAGACAAAATTCATGTCTTTTTTTTCCACAAATAGAGCTTTCTTCTACATATTTTTGGTAAAAAAAAATGCAATAGGTGTATATTATATATAAATAAGTGAAGCGCAATATAACATTACAAAAAATCTCTTATACCTGCATAAAATGCCACCTGTGCATAAAGTATATATTCTATAAAATAACTAAATATAAAATGAAAAGTGCATACAGTATAAATAAGCGTGCATATATATTCTATAAAATAACTGTTTATAATACAATAAATAGGAGTGCATATAGTATAAAATCAAAGTGCATCAAACATCACATAAATTATCATATAAAAGTGCAGGTGCTATGGCCAGACACTCCCGCTGTCTGTAAACAATAATTTCAAACAGTGTCCTTTAAAGTGCAAGTGAAACAAATGTCCTGCTCCGCAGGGATGATGGTCGTCCAAAAACCGCGGCTGTGCAAGATGATATACAAAGTGCTTCAAACAAGAAACCGTGCACACTTCTTTCCATCACCCGGTGTCACTAACTGCTCACCTCAAGGGGCGACCCCACTGGGTCTAGTAGCGCAGTCCCCACTGGTGTGTAATTCCTACTCCGCAGGTGGACCTCAGCAATGTTGTATCGTCATAAGATAAAAAAGAAGGGCTAACATAGTGTTGAATCATTTAAGATAGGGATTTTATTAAAAAGCATTAAAATTCACTCACATTTGCATGTGCACCTCCACCGGTACACTCGGGTATTGCATGTACAAATACAAGAACAATCCACGGCTGCTGGCTGTAAGTGCCCAAACAGTGTTTGTGTTCTGAACGTCACCTTAGGCTCCTCCCCATGCAAATGTGAGTGAATTTGAATCCTTTTTTTGTAATGTTATATTGCGCTTCACTTATTTATATATATGTTTTTCTTGTCAGTGGGGGGTCACTGGTTATAGTGATAGCAGCAATATATTCCATATATATTCAGTAAGATTTATCACTGAAGGCAACTACACAGGTGGCGCGGTATTGTTTAGTACTTTAAATAGGTGTATATTGCTTGGGTTGCGCAAAAGTTATAGCGTTTACAAACTATGGGAATGGATTTATGGCATTATTATTCATTTTATTTTTTTTACTAGTAATGGCGTCGAGCTGGGATTTTTATCGGGACTGCGACATTGCAGCGGACATGTCGGACGTTTTTGACACTTTTTTGGGACCAATGACATTTATACAGCGATCAGAAACTTAAATAGCCACTGATTACTGTATAAATGTCACTGGCAGGGAAGGGGTTAACACTAAGGGGGCGATAAAGGGGGTAACTGTGTTCCCTCACTGTGTTCTAACTGTGTGGGGGCTGGGCTGGCAGGGACATAACAGATGTCACTGATCCCAATCACAGAGATCAGTAGTAATCTTTGCCTTGGGGTGGTTCCCCGTTCTGGCTCTCTGCTAGATGATCGCGAGTCTCGGGTTGTCCGCCCGACCCGCAGGCACGCCCACACAGCATGCGGCGGCTGCAAGAGTGCGTCGCCGGCAACTGTGAGGGCATGCGGGGAGTGCGCAAAGGGGCGGACGTCAATTGACGGCGCCCAGGCAAAGGAGATCTGCACTGTAGCCATCAATTGGCTATAGAGCAGATCTGAAGAGGTTAAAATCCCATTTCATTTGGAAGTTGATTGGATTTGCTTAAAGGGATGTGGTGCCATTGATTTCGATTCTGGCCCAAGAGTATTTTTACTTTTGCACCAAATTTCTTTATTTCACCCAAAACAGTGTTTTGTGACTTTAAATTGCCACTTCCTTACTACTGTACATGATCGGGGAAGCTTGAATACAGCTAAGGGGATATATATTGATGGATGCTATGTTCTTTTTATTACAGTCTCAACCTACCATCACTGTGGACTATTGATGATTTATTATCCATTTGCTACTTATTAATTATTTATTACCACCATTATTTATCCTTTATAACTCATTATCTGTCTTTTTTTATCCTCCATTTCTTAGGTTTAGAAGATAGGCTTCATGCATTGTATGTTAATGAGGAGACTCATTCTGTCCTTAGGACAGACTCGTTCTGACATTGTTTACAAATCCTTGAAGTTAGCCATGCGGCCTTCTCCTGAGAAGTAAGGATGGGCCCGATGTTCGCCCGTTCGCCAAGCAGCGAATTTTATGTGGCGCTCGCGGAGCGCCCCATAATGCACTGGGCGATCGCGGGGAAATGCCGCCCGATGATTGGCCAAAGCATGCACATGACCTGGTATTTGTGGATTAGGCTCTTTATCTTCTCAGATTGTAATGCTGACCATTCCTCTTGACAAAAAGCCTCCAGTTCCTGGAAATTCTTGGGCTGTCTTGCATGAACTGCACGTTTGAGATCTCCCCAGAGTGGCTCAATGATATTGAGGTCAGGAGACTGAGGTGGCTACTCCAGAACCTTCACTTTATTCTGCTGTAGCCAATGACAGGTCGACTTAGCCTTGTGTTTTGGATCATTGTCATGTTGGAATGTCCAAGTACGTCCAATGCGCAGCTTCCTGGCTGATGACTGCAAATGTCCCTCCAGTATTTTTCAATAACATACTGCATTTATCTTGCCATCAATTTTGACCAAATTTCCTGTGCCTTTGTAGCCCACACATCCCCAAAACATCAACTATCCACCTCCGTATTTCACAGGCCTTGTTAATCCCCCTCCAAATGTAGCATTTATGGTTGTAGTCAAAAAGCTAAATTTTGGTCTCATCACTCCAAATGAAATTGTGGCAGAAGGTTTGAGGCTTGTCTCTGTGCTTTTTTGCGTATTGTAAGTGGAATACTTTGTGGCATTTGCGTAGTAATGGCTTTCTTCTGGTGACTTGACCATGCAGCCATCTTTCTTCAAGTGCCTCCTTATTGTGCATCATGAAACAGCCACGCTACATGTTTTCAGATAGTCCTGTATTTCATCTGAAGTTATTTGTGGGTTTTTCTTTGCATCCCGAACAATTTTCCTGGCAGTTGTGGCTGAAATTTTAGTTGGTCTACCTGACCATTGTTTGGTTTCAACAGAACTCCTCATTTTCCACTTCTTGATTAGTGTTTGAACACTGCTGATTGGCATTGTCAATTCCTTAGATATCTTTTTATATCCCTTTCCTGTTTTACACAGTTCAACTACCTTTTCCCGCAGATCCTTTTACATTTTTTTTGCTTTCCATGTGACTCAGAATCCAGAAACCTCAGTGCAACAATGGATGAAAGATGCATGCGTCTGTCAGGAGTCCAGAAACTCATTGACCTTTTATACACACACACTAATTACAAGCAAACAGATCACAGGTGAGAGTGGTTACCTTTAATAGCAATTCAAACCCCTTTGTGTCAACTTGTGTGCATGTTATCAGGTCAAAATCATCAGGGTATGTAAACTTTTGATCAGGGTCATTTGGGTAGTTTCTGTTGCCATTATGATTTAAAAAGAGTAAACACAGTTGATTGATAATAAATGGCTTCCTCCTAACACGAGTGAAAGAAATGTTTGGTGTTATCATTTATATTCTCATTTATAAACGGGCAAAAAATCATAAATCTGTGCAAACTTATGAGGACAACTGGATATATATACAGTATCTCACAAAAGTGAGTACACCCCTCACATTTTTGTAAATATTTTATTCTATCTTAACATGTGACAACACTGAAGAAATGACACTTTGCTACAATGTAAAGTAGTGAGTGTACAATTTGTATAACAGTGTAAATTTGCTGTCCCCTCAAAATAACTCAACATACAGCCATTAATGTTTAAACCACTGGCAACAAAAGTGAGTACATCCCTAAGTGAAAATGTCCAAATTGGGTCCAATTAGCCATTTTCTCTCCCCGGTGTCATGTGCCAGAACCAAACAGCGTTCCACTGAGAACAGCCTGTCAATGCTCAGACCATATGCCGCATACTGCATCAAATTGGTCTGCATGGCTACTGTCCCAGAAGGAAGCCTCTTCTAAAGATGATGCACAAGAAAGTCCACAAACAGTTTGCTGAGGACAAGCAGACTAAGGACATGGATTACTGGAACCATGTCTTGTGGTCTGATAAGACCAAAATAAGCCTAGTTCGTTCAGATGGTGTCAAGCATGTGTGGCGGTAACCAGGTGAGGATTACAAAGACACGTGTGTCTTGCCTACAGTGAAGCATGGGGGTGGGAGTGGCACGGTCTGGGGCTGCATGAGTGATGCTGGCACTTGGGAGCTACAGTTCATTGAGCGAACAATGAATGCCAACATGCATTGTGACATACTGAAGCAGAGCATGATCCCCTCCCTTCGGAGACTGGGCCGCAGGGCAGTATTCCAACATGATAATGACTCCAAACACACTCCCAAGACGACCACTGCCTTGCTAAAGAAGCTGGTGATGGACTGGCCATGCATGTCTCCAGACCTAAACCCTATGGGGGGCTTATTGGAATCTGGAAGCCCCCTTTAATAAGGGACCCCCATATCCCGACCCCCCAATGTGAATGAGTATGGGGTACTAATTCACCAAAAGTGTCAAAAAAGAAAGAACCACAGGAGACAATTAGGGACAAGTCCTGTATTAAAAAAGAAAAAAAGTGTCCCCCATTGTAATCCATTGTCAATCACGGTGCTGACGATCTGAAGAAAAAAAAACCAAAACAGCTCCTCCCTAACGGGAGGGTTCCCGCCGACTGCTGTCTTTTGCCATTTAACAGCTCTTATAAAGGCTAGGGTAGGGCCACCTGCTGATGTAAGTGGGTGACCCCACCCCCTTCTGACATCACATAACATCAGCATATGTCACGGCTCGCCTACATCACCACTCACTCGTCCCCCCTCCTGCCCTGCCAGGCTGCATGCTCGGATAAGGGTCTGGTATGGATTTTGCGGGGACCCCAACACCATTTTTTTTTTAAATTGGCGTGGGGTTCCCCTTAAAATCCATAGTAGACCTGAAGGTCCTGGTACGGACTTTGGGGGGTCCCCACACTATTTTTTATTTTTTTTTATCTGGGGTTCCCCTAAAAATCCATACCAGACCTGAAGGGCCTGGTATGGATTGGGGGGCTGACCCCCATGCAATTTTTTTTCAGCGATTTTTATCTATATTGCTGGGAACCAGCAATATATTAAAGCCACAAGTGAGTTTAGATGACAGTTTTTCCTTTACAAATGTCATTTTGCTCTGGCACTGTTCTCAACATCACACAGATGCACTACTTTACAGGGATACTAAGGGGACTGTCCAGGCATGATATTTAAAGGAATATTTTATTTTTATTGTTTCACTTTAAGCATTATTAAAATCACTGCTCCTGAAAAAATGTAAGAACTTTTTTTTGCATTGAAAGATGTCCCCTAGGGCGGGACCCAGGTCTCCATACACTTTGTATGGTAATAACGTGCATATAAGTCTGAGCTTAAAAAAATGAGCACTTTTGATTTTTCATGTTCGTGTCCCCTAGACTTTAATAGGTTTCGTGTGTTTGCACAAATTTTTTGCATGTTCGCAAGTTCTGGTGTGAACCGAACCGGGGGGTGTTCGGCCCATCCCTACTGAGAAGCATACAGTTGCACTCATACGTTTACATACCCTGGCAGAATTTATGATTTCTTGGCCATTTTTCAGAGAATATGAGTGATAACACAAAAACATTTCTTTCACTCATGGTTAGTGTTTGGCTGAAGCCATTTTTTATCAATCAACTGTGTTTACTCTTTTTAAATCATAATGACAACAGAAACGACCCAAATGACCCTGATCAAAAGTTTACATACCCTAGTTCTTAATACCGTGCATTGCCCCCTTTAACATCAATGACAGCTTGAAGTCTTTTGTGTTATTTGTGGATGAGGCTCCTGGCTGATGAATGCAAATGTTCCTCCAGTATTTTTTGATAACATACTGCATTCATCTTGCCATCAATTTTGACCAAATTTGCTGTGCCTTTGTACCTCACACATCCCCAAAACATCAGCGATCCACCTCCGTGTTTCACAGGCATAGAGTTTATGATTGTGGCCAAAAAACTCAATTTTGGTCTCATCACTCCAAATAACTTATGAGCACAACTGTATACTGTAAAAGTGGAAACACGCTTTAAAGTAAAGCTCTCATCGATGCCCTGTTCCCAATTTAATTTTCTATCTTTTTATTGTCCTCACTATCTTTTGGTTTCCTATGCTTTCAGTAGCCAATCGTCAGTTGAGTTTCATTTGCTCAGATCTTGAGTCATTGCTTTCCACCCCTTATCTGCAAATAAACTACCTCAACCTTATATCAACATCTCTTTAAAATAGCTACTTCTGATGTATCTTGTTGCCTTAGGAGTTTATGTGAAATCTCCATTAACAGCTGTAAAATATTGTAATTATATATATATATATATTAGAGGTAATATCTTACTACGCCTGTATGTAAAAAGCTTTTCACAGATGCTTTGGGCCTATACTTGTTTGTCTAAACAATGGGACCCAGACCCCTTTGTTCTATAAACATTCACTTCAAAAGATCCCTCGTTTAGAAATGCAATGAAGTTGGCCAGCTTGTCCTCACTACTCAAATTCCCTGAAAATGTAGTTACATTAAAGGGTGCTGACTTAGGCAAACTATAGGAATGGAGGATTAGCCAATCATACAGGAATAGGAAAGCCCACCAATCAGGACCATTTCAGGCCAACCAATCAGGCACCGGCCTAGAATGATATACCCAGACTAGAGGGGAGGAAACACGCTCTCTTTTTGGAATGATAGCCAGCCGAATGGGGCTGCCATGTGCAGCAGCATGGTAACTATGGCCTATTTGATGGACTTATATGTTAGATGTTTGACTGTTTATTTATGTTTGTTGTAAGGAATATAACCTATTTCCTATAGTTTAACCTATGTGTTTCTTCATATGCAAGGTATAATAGATAGATTGCTGTAGATTCTTTGGATCTCTATACTATTTACTAATAAAATTATATTGTTGTGTTGAAGCTCTCACTTATGGTCATAGAACTTTCATTTAACCCATATCATCTATGAAGAGATATTAAATCTCAAATATAACTTACAGGTAACAATCTGCTTTGAGATAGGGATGGGCCGAACACTCCCTGGTTCGGTTCACACCAGAACATGCGAACAGGCAAAAAATTTGTGCGAACATTCGAACACTGTTAAAGTCTATGGGACCCGACCATGAAAAATCAAAAGTGCTCATTTTAAAGGTTTATATGCAAGTTATTGCCCTAAAAAGTGTATGAGGACCTGGGTCCTGCCCTAGGGGACCTGTATCAATGCAAAAAAAAGTTTTTAAATCAATTGTTTTTTCAGGAGCAGTGAAACAATAAAAATGAAATATTCCTTTAAATAATGTGCCTGGGGGGTCCCTTATTATGCCTGTAAAAGGGCGCACCTCTGTGAGAACATAGCTAGAGCAAAATGACATTTGTGAAGGAAAAATTGTCATTTATTAACGCGGCTGTAATGTTTTGCTGGCAATA
>BLSH010396180.1:368167-385233 GCA_018402905.1 Glandirana rugosa
AGCCCAGGCCTGCCTTGGGCTTGCTAGCGTACCTGGGGCTTGGGGTAACTTTAATTACCCCTGGGCTTGAAAATCCGTGTTTTGTTCGGGGTCCATGCGATCGTTCGGGTTCCGTCCGGACCCGAACCCGGACTTTGTCCCGAAGTTCGGCCGGACCAGCAGAACCCGAACTTCCAGAGGTTCGCTCAACTCTATTCTTCCAGCCTCATAGAAGCAATATTAATGTTCTTCCAGCCACATAGAAGCCATATTATTGTTCTAAAATCATCTCCAGGTTGTATAGGCAAAGTTTCTTGCAGCCGCATAGAAGCCATAGTATTGTTCTTCCAGCCGCATAGAGAGTCATATTATTGTTCTAAATTTTAGAACAATAATATGGCTCTATGCGGCTGCAAGATACTTTGCCTATACAACTTGGAGATGATTTTAGAACAATAATATGGCTCTATGTGGCTGCAAGAAACTTTGCCTATACAACTTGGAGATTATTTTAGAACAATAATATGGCTTCTATGCGGCTGGAAGAAACTTCCCCTATAGAACTTGGAGATGATTTTAGAACAATAATCTTTCCCTTAAAGCAACAGCTGGAACCTTTCCCTTTACAACTTGGAGATGATTTTAGAACAATAATCTTTCCCTTAAAGCAACAGACTCTACCTAGTCCAGTCAGATCGTTCTGTGCAGCAGGATGAGGTGTGTCCCTCAAAGCAGCAGTACTTGTATCTCGACCTAGTCCACAATCAGATCGTTCAGTAATGCAGGATGAGATGTTCTATAATATCTGCAATCTGTCCCTCACAGAGCCAGCAGCATCCTCTCCCTAAACTATCCTGAGAGCATATGACATGCAGCCCGGTGACTCCAGTCCCATATAGAGGCTGGGTCACATGATGCACTGGCCAATCACAGCCATGCCATTAGTAGGCATGGCTGTGATGGCTTCTAAGGGCAAACCAGTGAAACACTTGTTGATTGGCTGCCCTTGCCAGCTATTCAACACATGGAATAAAATACCAGAACCCCGGACCCGAACCCAGACTTTTTCTGAAAAGTCCGGGTTCGGGTCCGGGTCCCGGACACCCCAAAGTTCGGTACGGACCCGGACTTTACAGTCCGGGTTCGCTCAACTCTAATCACCATCAAAGTATGTAAGTAAAATATTTGTATAGCATAGCACTAAAGAGCATGATTACATCATATGCTTCTGGATCTTTTTTTTAAGGAAATTCAGACAGATACTGAATGGTGTGGGAGATTAGTTCATGGGGATCAACTTTCCTGAGGAAAATAGTCAGTTGCTGGCAACTTTCTTTAAAATCTGATGACTTGCCAGGTTTATTGGTAAAAGATTTGCATATTAAAAAACAAACAAAACAGAAAATAAATCCTTGCCGTCTGGTGCTAAACTAAACATTATAGTTTCCTCACTATACGGTGTGGGGCTGGCCCCCGACACCCACAAAACATAAGCCACAATGCAAACCTTGTCTTTTAAAGTCCAAAAAGACACAGAGCTCCCTCAGATCCCTCTTTGAGTTCCAGGTCAGAGCTCAAGTGAGATCTCTTCCTGATTATCTAAGCCATCTGCTGGTGGACTCCAATGGACCACAAACTCCGGACCAGAACCAGCCCTGCCATGGTGACTGGTAAAATCCGGACCGGACTCTGTTTAATGCAGTCCACATGAATGCATACGAGGCGACAGGTAGCATCCGTCTACCACTTCACCTCGCATACTGTCACATATCCTCCCCCTCTGCTCAACCCCCTGCGGCTGAGCAACTATCCCAACCATACAGTGGACCTGGGAGAGGGCATCCGCATGTTCTGGAGTCTTCCCACGCGGTGTTCCACTGTGAACTTAAATGGCTGTAGGGCCAGGAACCACCTAGTCAACCGACTATTTTTCTCCCTGTTGTCACACATCCACTTCAGGAGGGCATGGTCAGTGATTAGCCTAAATGACCTTCCTAAGAGGTAGTACTTTAGCACTTCTAAGGCCCACTTGATCACCAAGCACTCCTTCTCCACAATGGCATAGTTCCTCTCATGCCTGTTAAGCTTCCTGCTTAAGTAGACAACCGGGTGCTCCTCAATGTCTCTGATCTGGTACAGAACAGCACCTAGTCCCACCTCAGAGGTGCCTGTTTGTACAACAAACTCCTGTGTGAAGTCCAGGGTCATGACCACCGGTTGTACACAAAGGGCTTGCTTCAACTTCTGGAATGCCTTCTCAGCTACGGGATTCCACTTAACAATGCCCGACCCTCTTCCCTTTGTCAGATCAGTCAGAGGGACGGCAATGGTGGCAAAGTCAGGTATGAACCACCTATAATACCCTGTAATCCCCAGGAATGCACAAACCTGTTTTTTATGCATCAATTGGGGCCACTTTTGAATTGCCTAGATCTTATTGGTCTGGTGCTTGATCAGTCCCCAACCAATAACATACCCAAGGTATTTGGCCTTCTCTTGGCACTTTTTTGGGTTGGCAGTTAAACCTGCTACCCTAAGTGAATCTACAACTGCTTGTACTTGGGGCAGATGCGATTCCCAATCAGGACTGTGGATGACCACATCATCCAAATAGGTGGCTGCTTTGGGGCGATGTGGCCTCAAAGTTTTATCCATCATTCTCTGGAAGGATGCCGGGGCCCCATGCAAACCAAATGGCATTCCCTTGTACTGGAAGGACCCCTCTGGGGTAGAAAAGGCATTTTTTTCCTTTGCTGACTCCATTAAGGGGATCTGCCAGTAGCCCTTAGTTAGGTCTAGGACTGTTATGTACCGGTCATCTTCCAACCTGTTCACAAGTTCGTCAACCCATGGCATTGGGTATGCATCAAACTTAGACACATTATTCAGCTTCCTGAAATTGTTACAGAACCTGACAGTGGTGGCTCATACATTAAGGGCACAGGACGCTGTCCCCAAATCCCTGCCGCCGCCCTCCTATCCATGCGCCTGGCCCCTTTCAGGACGCCGGACACATGAATTCCTATGGCGGGGGCGGGAGGGAGTGCTTTTTTTTAAGCACGTGATTTGAGCCAGAGGCTCTAATAGGCTTCAAAAAAGGGTGTGCTCGGGGCGCAGAGAGTGCGCCCCGATCCCACCCAATTGTGTGACCATAGCGAATGAATTTTCGCTATTTTCACACTGCAGTGCCTCCCCGCCAATCAGGAGGCAGGTCAGTGAGACCTGTTTCCCGATTGGCCAAAGTGCCAGGCGATCCTATTGGATGCTTAGGTGCTTTGGCAAGAAAAAGGAAACATTAGGAGCAGACATCTCCGTCCGCCCTCTCCACACACTGCCGCCACCGCTGCTATGGACGAGACAGGAGGATCCTCTCTACTCTACACAAGTGCCGGACCTCTGGGACGGGGGTGCATCATGTCAGTGCTGCCCGCGAGGCCCACGTCGGTTGTGTGGGGGTAGTGCAGTATACTCCTATCTGGTGACTGTATACTCTTATCTGGAGGCTCTGTATACCCCTATCTGATGGCTCTGTATACCCCTATCTGGTGGCTCTGTATACTCCTATCTAGTTTCTCTTCATACCCATATTTGGTGGTTCTGTATATCCCTATCTGGTAGCTCTGTATACCCCTATCTGGTGGCTCTGTATACTGCTATCTGGTGACTCTGTATACCCCTATCTGGTGATGCTGTATACCCTCTCTGTGATGCTGTATACCCTATCTGGGGATGCTGGGCTGTATACTCCTGACACAAAGGATGGAATCTATAAGGGTTGGGGCTTATGAGAAGTGGGATGGGCCAAAAAGCAAGGGCAGGGTCTGGCGCCCCCATCCTAAAATTTCACCAGCCACCACTGGAACCTGATAGAGCCATCAGGCTTTGGGACCAGCACTATAGGGTTTGACCAGGTGCTGTGGGACTCCTCTATCATGTCTAACTCCAGCATGGTTTTTATTTCCTTGGCCACCGCCTTCCGTCTAGCCTAAGGTATTCGATAGGGTTTTACATTTACGCAGACCCCTGGTTCCATAATTATGTCATGTTGTAGTACGGTGGTCAGTCCGGTTAGGGGAGAGAAAAAATCTCTATTTTTACTGATAAACTCCTTAACGTCATTTTGTTGCGTCGGTGACTAGCCTGTGTTTTTGAGGAGTGGCCATTGCCAATAAAGTCACTCTGTCTTTCCACGGTTTTAAGAGATTCACATGGTAAATTTGCTCGGGTTTCCTTTTCCCTGGCTGGTAAACTTTGTAGTTCACTTCCCTTACTCTTTCCCTAATCTCAAAGGGACCCTGCCACTTTGCCAGGAATTTACTTTCAACAGTGAGAATGAGCACGAGCACTCTGTCTCCGGGGTTGAAAGTCTGGGTTTTGGCACCCTGATTATAAACCCTTCTCTGGGACTCCTGGGCTCACTCCATATGTTCTTGCACTAGGGACAGGACTGCTGCGATTCGATCCTGCATCAAGGGGATATGCTTGAAGACACTCCTATATGGGATGGCCTCTCCTTCCCATGTCTCTTTTGCGACATCCAGCAGCCCCCTGGGATGTCTACCATACAAGAGTTCAAAGGGGGAATACCCCATAGACACTTGCGGAACCTCTCGTATGGCAAACATGAGGTACGGCAGCAACATATCCCAATCTCTCCCATCTTTCTCCACTACCTTTTTCAACATGCTTTTGAGCATTTTATTAAACCTCTCCACAAGTCCATCCATTTGGGGGTGGTAGACCGAGGTATGGAGATGGGAGATTTTATACAACCTATACAATTCCTTGGTTACACGGGACATAAACGGGGTGCCCTGATCTGTTAAGACCTCTTTAGGGATCCCCACCTGACTAAACACCTGGACCAACTCCCTGGCGATAGTCTAAGCAGAGGTGTTCCGCAAGGGTATGGCTTCTGGATAGCAGGTCGTGTAATCTAGTATAACCAGAGTGCTGGTGTCCCCAGGCAGACTTTACTACGGGTCCCACAAGATCCATGCCAATTCTTTTGAAAGGCACTTCAATTATGGCAGTGGAACAAGTGGACTACGAAAATGGGGTGAGGGAGCAGGGAGTTGCCACTCAAGGCAGGATTCACAATACTCTCTGATATCTGCATGCAAACCAGGCCAGAAGAATTTCTGGGTTATTCTCTCCCCGGTCGTATGCATATCCAGATGTCCCCCATTACATGCCCATGGGCTAGATCTAGCACCATCATGCGAAAGGTTTTGGGAACCACTAGCTCTTCCCCTAGTCCTCCCCTCATTTCACCACCTGATACAACAAATTATTTTTAAGAGGCATGTAGGGAAAAGACACCCCCCAATTCAGATCCATAGGTTCCCCATCCATCACCTTCACGTTTTCTCTGGCTCTAAGAAGAGTGTCATCCCATAGTTGCTCTGTACAGAAGTCTTCTCTCCAGACCTCTAAGTCAGGTACTACATTCTGTTCACTCTCACAGTCAGGGTCTGAGACATTTTCTGGGTCATTAGCCCCCAACTGGGAGCTATTTTCCAGCTCCTCTGGCTCCCCAGTTAGTAAAGTAAAAGGAAGAGGGGCTCCTCCTTCCTCGGTCCTGCCACCAGTCTCCCCTTCCATTTGGCAAAAAGGGTCGGGTGAGAGTTCCCATGGTTCTGCAGCAGGGGGAGCTCTATCTTCCAGGCTCCCTGGGCCTTCCCATAACCTCCAAAAATGGGGAAAATCCCTGCCCACTAGGGCTTCATATAGCAGTGAAGGTACTACCCCAACTGAATGAGTCACACTGCCCCAAGGGGTGTTAATCTCAACCACCACCATCTGGTAGTCACAAGTGTCCCCATGGATGCAAATGACCCCAACAATGCTAGGGTGTAACCTTGCAGGATTTACACAATTAGTTTTTACCAATGTTATCACACTACCAAAGTCAAGCAGTTTGGTGACTGCCTTTCCATCAACAAAAATCACACACATTTCCCTCTCCATGCAATTTGAACATGATGCTGTATATGAGACCGGTGCAAAAAGAGAAAGGCGTCTATTTACATAAGTATAATCGCATTGCATGGGTTCATCATTCAGGGGACAATTGGCAGCAATATGGCCCAATGCATGCCATCGGTAGCACGGTATGTGCTCTATACCCAGTCCTTTCCAGGGTCCCCAAGACCTTCCTGCCTTCTTTGGCCAGTCTCCAGGTCTAAAGCCCACAGTCTCTTTAGCCGTAGCAGTCTTATCAAATTTCCCTATGCCCCTGAACCTGGAACAGTCTTACCGGGTCCGCCGAGGGATCCTTCACCCCTAGACACATTGGAGTGGGGTGCAGATGGGTGCAACAAGCCCTCAGCAGCAGTGTATCTCTCCATGTGGTCCACAAATTGGTTAGTAGTTTTGGGTTCACCTTTACTGACCCACTTCTTCAAAGCAGCAGGGAGCGCACGTAGATAGCAGTCCATGACCACGAGCTCCACAATTTGGGGACCTGGCAAAGTCTCCGGCTGTAGCCACTTCCTGGTGAGGTGGACCAGGTTGAACATCTGTGAGTGGTCAACTGATTCACCCATTGGGCCCGGACTGCCATGGAGACCCCTAGGTGTGCGAATATCTCTGCCTTTAGGGTCTCATAGTCCTGGGCCTTATCTGCTTCCAGATCAAAGTAGGTTTTTTGGGGTTCACCAGTCAAGAATGGTGCGAACAGTCCCGCCCACTGTTCTTTTGGTCATCCTTCACGAAGAGCGACTCTTTCAAAAGTCGTGAGATACGCCTCCACGTCATCCGCAGGTGTCATCTTTTGCATGTGTTAGAGGCACATACCAACTTTGGTTCCACTGTTTACCAGAGGTGCGGGTCCTTTTTTAACTCCAGCAGGGCTTCTGCAAACTGTTGGTTCATCTTCTGTTGAGCCACTTGTGCTGCGGCGGCCTCTGCGACTTGGTGGTTGGTTTCCCGCTGAGCTGCCTATTGTGCCACAGTGGCTTCTGCGACCTGGCAGTTGGTTTCCCACTGAGCTGCATTGGCTTGTAACAGGGTCTTCAATATTTCCTCCATCTTGGAAAGATGCCCACTGAACCTCAACACATGTGGGAGATTAGCTCGTGGGGATCAACTTTCCTGAGGAAAATAGTCAGCATGCAGGCAACTTTCTTTAAAATCTGGTGGCTTGCCAGGTTTATTGGTTCATTTTGAAAACACTAGTCAAGTGAGGAGAGGCACCTCACTCTATATAGAACCAATGGGATGTAGTAAAAGAAGGTGAAGGGAGTTTATGTACAATGTATCTGCTGCCTGGGAACTATAAGGGGTTACTTTGAACCCCTTACCCAGTCACCAAACATGGTGGAGAAACAAACAGCAACAATATCTGCTCCACACGTCTGATCCTAATAAAGAATCAATTTAATAAGTGGACTGTGGAATGACGAGTAATACCAAAGGCCTAATTTCCTTGCTATCATAGTATCACGGTCATTTAAATAGTTCCTCCTTTTTACAAATTTTCATTTTCTGCATTTTCACACCATCTCTTGTGTCAATGGTGATGCAGATGGCTACAGTGCCTATCAGCATGAGTGTTTTGAGGGGACCCCATGTTTTATAACATATAGACTGGAAACATTAGTGTGTGTGTGTGTGTGTGTGTGTGTGTGTGTGTAACACCTTATAGCTCCCGAGCCAGTAGGATGCCAAACTGCATGTTTAGTGACATCTTTGGGTAAAGCATTCTTCTTGACTTTGATTTTTTTTTAAATGTAAAACTGAGTTATTAAAAGGTGGATCATATGCTAATCAGGTATAGGCCCAGAGTTACCATATCCATGTTGAATCTCAATAATTTACTTATCTCTATTTACAAACAACCAACATTTTCTGTGTTTGATGTAAGTTGGTGATATTTTCTCTGTAAGTTAAATTTCATAAAAATCCTTACAGAGTCTAATGGGGCATCATTTTAAAATGGTATTTGCAATAGTTGCATTGACAAAATAATTAGAATCATATCTTGTCCATAGAAAAGTATTTCACGAATCTGACAAAGGACAGTATTGTAAACTCTTAGTTGTTCAAAAATTGTGATATATCAGCAACAACAAAAAGAAGTCCTGCGGTTATAGCAGAGGAGGAATTATTGACTTTTAAACATTATTCATGTACACTGTCAAAGAGATTAAATCATCAATACATTTCTTTATAACTACAGCATTTCCCACTTGAGGCTCTGGGTTCAGAGCTTATATAACAAGGATCACTGAATTTCTTATCCAAGTATGAGATGAACTTCCTACTCTTCAAATGACCTTTGAAGGACTGAATTCATCCACAGTTCGCTCATTAAAATATACTGAGCAGACGTAGGTCACATATTTTAGATAACTGCCAATATCTCATTATCCAAGGGTATGAGAGTGAAAAAAATTGCTTCGTAAATTCATTTCTTGACAATTTTTCAAACCAACTATCTGATCAGATATGAAATCTGTTAGTATGTTGGCCTAAAACACAGAAAAATCCAACAATCTGTCATATATGTGCAGATTAGCAGAAACAGGACATATTTTGTAAGCTTTCTCACTTCTGATTGAACTAATTTGCCACTATAATTTGATTTGCTTTCCAAGTGTAAAATATGGTATAATTTCCTGATAAGATTGTTATCATTGTAACAGGCAGAAACCTTGATTAGTGAAATCAACTATATTAACTTTATATGTTCAGCAGGGATATTCAACTGGAATAAAATGTGTTTTATAATTACTGTAATACATACTGTGTAAAAATGAAATAAGATATAATCTCCCTGGTGATATAAGTCAAAGAGTACAAGAATCAAGTTAAGGCTAGCAATGTTTTTTTATTCTAAGGTGTTGGTTGCATAGAGGCTAAAAGTCTAGACATCAGGGAATTTGAGAATGTCTTATGTTTATCTTTGTGTTCTAGCCCCTGTGAAGTGTATTTTTTTGCTGATCAAAAATATTAATAACTTATAAAGAATCTTGAACCAGAGTGGTCCTTATGTGAGTCTGCTTCAGCAAGAGGTAAAATTTAGATCTGAAGGGCTTAACTACAAAATAGAATAGAACCAAAACTGCAACAAGTTTAATACGTACTGTATAGTATGCTTCAAAAGAAAAAAATACTGTACTTCTTAGAAATAAAATTAATAGCTACCATTTTTTCAGAATAGCTATCACTGTTTCATGTTTTCAATAAAGCAGTGTGTTTCTCAATTGCTTTTGCTTGATTTCCATATTTATATACGGTAAAGAAGTAACAGGTGTTCTTTAGATACCTGTACAACTTAGAAAATCAGGTTTAGACATTTATGAGTGATGGTAGAAAGATGTTAGAATGGATCTTGGCAGTGCAGAAATTCTGTATATAAAAAGAATTGCAGTTGCTTATCGTGTACCTCATCCATTATTGTACAATTCCAAACACAGATTTTGTGTTTGGCAGTGCAGAAAGTGTTAGCAGAGGTCACATACTGGCCACATACATATATACAGGATATGTTCACACTGACAGGAGAAATGCAGGGTCTTTTGCTTAGCAAGCAACTTTCTACCATGCTGGTGATGCCAAAAGGGAACCAGGAGTCAAGCAGTACTCAAAATTGAAAGTTAGAATGAGTCCTTTTAATGCTAACAGGTGTGTTTAAGTGTTCATCACCTTGGATGGAGTGGAAGAGCTAGAAGAGCCCCAGACAGGTTGCGTTTGGGGAGGTGATCAAAAGTAATAGTCCCACATGCACTCACAGTTCTGGGCCACTGTCCACTTGTAGTAGTACAGCTGCCACAGAAATGTATGTGAAACAAATCACTATGCTACCAGAGTTAGTTGGGAAATAATTATTAAAGGAGTTTAGCATGGTGCCACTGGCTGAGCCTTCAAATAATCTGGGGAATTCTGCAGGAGGTTCTTTTGACATATTTGAGCCTGAAGGCACCATGGATGGCTGCTTCAGTGTTGTGATCTCCTGTGTATTTTTTGTTTCTGTTTGTAAGGCTAATTTCCTGTGCTTTTTTTCTGTTTGTACGTCCAATTTCCAGCTCTTGTTCTTTAATCAAATACAACAGGGAAGAGTTGTTAAACAAAACAACAGATCATCCCAAAAACTTTTTTGCCTGCTTTCACCCATAAAGTAAGTTATTTTGTAGGGATCCTAACTGGAAGAGTTGCAGCTCTCTTTAGATCTAGGAGGAGGAGCAGGAGACACCAGTAAGGGAAGCACGCTGGTGCACTGGTGAAGTGCAAACAGTTGAAGTTTCAAATTGCGTTGACTGCAATACATCTGCCAAATCACCACTTGGTGGGCAACAAAATGGATGAACTACTACTCCTCAACAATTCTAATCTATGACACTGTGCTTCACAGATAATGGGCTACATCTACTGAGCTTCCAACTCTTCCACATGGGCTGTGTAAAGGAGTTATCGGTGCAATCAAAGAAGTCAAAATCTGCTTCTACATAAACAGAGATTGATGTACAGATGTTAACGTGTAAAAGAAAATATTAGTTCCTTATCTATAGCCACTCTTCACAAACAAGAGGTGTTCATTCTTGTTGGTGTTTACATCACACATTAAGCCCTCATCAAAGAGCAAATACAATATCTAATTAGGGTGGTATCTGCACTTAATCTAAATAAATTGATAGAAACAGACAGCTGCTAGCACAGGTACATAGAAACATTACCCCATACAATAAAATTCACAAAAATGCAGCGCTTGTCAAAATGATACATATAAAATTAAACCCATCATAATATAAAATAAAAATAAATTAAAAAGAAGTCCAGATAGAGTTCATGCAGACCCAGATGACGGTTTTCTTAAGGGTTACAAAAAGCCCAATAGCAAGCACATCACCAAGTGAGGAAAGGCGATCAATAGCAATATCTCCCATGCACTGTGAGTGAATCCATCACCAGTAAAAGGGAAGCAGCTTACCAGAACAAAATGGCCTCCGACCTAATGAAATGGCCTAAAGCGCATGTAGGGAACATATCATCTTTCCCAAAAGTGTGTAAATGATAATCCTGGATGAGATGTGCAGAACAGAACCCAATCTGATAGTCCTCAAGAAAATATCAAAGGCACAAGCACATAGAGTAATCCAGTCATAAAACTTTATTCACAAATAATTCATGAAGCTGTTTGCACTCACATTTTGATGAAAACTTCATGCTCATAATAAAAAAGCTGCAGCATATACATTCAGTGATCACAGAGCGGCCATCGGAGTGTGGTAACTGCACGTCTGGTCGTCCACCCGACCGGTTTCGCCATAAGATTAACATTGTCTGGGGCGTGGCCTCCAGACATGCACCACGCTATTAAAACAAGTAAACTAAGGGCAGAAGGTCGCATTCCAGCTCCATACATGTATATCCCCATGACAGGGAAAATATAGAGTAGTGATTAAAAGAGTCTCTATGTACAAGGAAGAAAAAGGGCTATAGAGAATCACGTACTAAGATAAATATTACTAAAAATACACTATAAAAATACATATTATAAAAAAATAGATACAAATGTTGCCATTTAGTGGAAAAAAGCCAAATGGTAAGTATTCAAATCCTCAGTTTAAACATCCCATACACTGAATAATATGAGGCTGGAAGGAGACCAACCTAATACAAATGGATTCTATACACAAAAAAAGGGGAGATAAATTATCAAAATAACAAGGTAAAGTAATACTATAAAAATTAAATAAGAATACATGCTATAAAAAAAAATATTTTCTGATATAATCATGTCACCCTTTAATAAAAAAGAGATCAAAAAGTAAATCTTTAAACACTTCCAATTAAGCACCATATGCAATGAAAACAGCGAGGAACAGAAGATAGACCATCTAAATATGATCTATCTATGGTCTATGGTATCTGAATACAATATCTGGCTAATCAACATGGAAAGCATTTCTAAACTCCCTCCTCATCTACCATGGGGATTTTAATAGAACAAATCTTAACCAAGTGATGCCAAAATATAGACAACATGTTACGTGTCTCACAGGGCCAAAACACACTGGACCATTGCTGTTCTGTAATAAGAAATGTTTTCCACTCTGTTCCCTGTGCAGTATTTGGCTTCTCAAGCCATTGCATTGTTCACCTCCTCCCAACCTATAGGAAAAATTAAAATCTGCAAAGCCTGTAGTTAAAAATGTGAAGAGATGGACTAAAGAGGCAAAGCTGAAACTACTGGCCTCTTTTGAATGCATCAATTGGAGTGTTTTTGAGGCTGCAGCCCAAGACCTGGACACACTCACTGACTCTGTGGCATAATACATCAGCTTTTGTCAGGATGTGTGTACTCCCACCATTTTTGAGAACATTTAGCAATAACCTAGCCCTGGTTTGCAATGAAACAAAAATGGCTCAGGTGCTAAGGAGGCAGCATAGTAAAGTCTCACAGTGATGAAAATGTAAACATTGTCTGGACAGGAAGAGGGTTTCTTTAAGTGGTTGATATTCTAATCAAACCCTTATCCAGGCATGCAGCCTGCGTGGCCAGGAAAGGGAGGGAACATTGGTATCCCTTACCCATTCCCACGAAGAGTTAAAAATTAATAAAGATACCCACATCCTGAAAAAGCTCTTTATTGCCAAAAAATGTATTTAAAAAAGGATGCAGGGGGTTTTTAGGGGGAGTTATAGGAATCTGGGCACCAATTGCCATTGGTGGTGATTTGCTATTGTGGTGTTTATTAAAGCTGCTGACATTGAAATGCCCTGAGTACATGCATCCAAGTGGGCTACATATTTAAGTGAATACCACTAGATTACAATAGTTCTTCTTTTAATTTTTGCCTGTATGTGTAACAGTTAAACATTGCATGTTTATGTAATCATTATATTAACTGTTCAAAACGCAAATCAATTTTTCTCTGTTTAATTCACTAAGCTATAATGCATATGTTAGTTGCCATAATAACTGTTCGGCACAGAGAGATAAAGAAAGTATAAATTCAAAAATGCAAGTACACATTATTTAAATAAACATTTTCCTAAGTCAATCTTTTTTTTTTATGATTCACACCTCATTTTTCCAGGTAAAAGCTGATGAAGTCAATTGTCAAAAGGTAAATGTCACATTTTTCACTTCTGTCATGCAAAAATCTCCTAGATTAAACAATTGGTAAATTATATTGACAGAGACAGAGGTGGTATTTGACAGAGAACGAGCTGAGCAACTGTATGTACTATCTATTGGTTCTGTGGAGATGTCCGTGAAAGTCTTTATTTATCCAGGTCATGGTGTAGCTGGTAGTAGTTAGCCACATTCATTTTGACTTGTTTTGTAATCATGAAGACATCAAGACATAGTTACATATCAAGGAGGAGTGGTGATTTGGTCATTAAAGTCTGAAGGAAACCTATCCACTTAGATCAGCATCTACTTTGAACTACCACTACCCAATTGAAAACAAGCTGGGGGCTCTTAGAACTGTCCTCGACCATGCTGAGATGGTAAAAACCAAGAACATAAGGACAAAAAATAAACTGCTTGAATTAAACATTTACACTGGTTGTAGTACTCAGTTAAAAAAAAAAAAAACTGATCATTGCTCAGAAGCATTTAATAATTTCAATGGCGTGTGTAGCCAGGAGTACAGAAATATTCCTCTGGCATACAGACAATTGTGCACATTGCTTATTATGGAGGACTCCCTCTAGTGTTCGTTTGTGAAACAAGACTGTAATTGCAATGAGGATGAAGCATTGTGGGATTTGTAGTGTGGTGAGAAGAAACATCTAGCAGACTCTGGTATGAAGGACTCCTTTTCCCATTGGGCTGTGCTGCATTGGAGGTTTCTGGGAGCTGCAATGCTTTGTGGGAAGAACTTATTTAAGAGGGAGGAGGAGCTGGCAGCAGTCTCTTGGGATGGCGTGATCGAAGAACCCTGTGCGCTGCTATAGCTGGAGCTAGGCCACGGCCTACTTACAGCGTTGCAACTGACTGGATTCTCTGCAGATGACCCAGCTAGCTGCCGCTCTCCAGCAACACAGTGAGTGATCAGCAGAGCCATCCCATCCTCATCTGAGTCCAGATTGAAGCCACAGCAGTCACATCTGTTGATCCAGTAGAACTGCAAGGAGTGCAGTGGATGCTGTTTACCTCCCAGGAACAAGCCATCTGTGTGAACTAAGGGTCCCAGCATTACCATCATCCTCATCTGAGTGTCAAATCGTTTGACTATAGTCAGTCCTTTGGTATTGGTGAGCGGGCTCAGGCCCACATATAAGACTACTTATACTGTCTATTCAGGATCCTATTATTACATCTTGGAATACAGTTTCTGTACACTTAATTGCCATTTGCGACCAGTTTATTCAAGAAGTCAGTGATCACTGAAAGGCTATTAAGTTTAGCGGAATTTAACCTCTTTGTGCCTCACCTCAAGGATTAAAAGGACACAGTGTTTTCAGGTACCTAACTCTAATAGCCGGCAGAAGATTTCTTGAACTGTACAAGCCAGGATTGCTGCAAATACATCTTCTCCCCAGTCATATACTCAGGGCTATTTACATGGTATTACTTAATCTCCTAAGAAATCTCTAAGTTAGAACAGGAGAATTTAAATAGGAAATCATAGTTATCTAGTGTGATTCTACAACACTAATTTAACTGATAACTGGTTATATTCCTATGTGCATTTCATACAACGTTATTACTTGAGTTACAATCCATTGAGTGGTAGCAATTTACCCTTCGGGTCATCTATTTTTTGTATAAGGCCTTACTTTATTATTTTTCTCCTGATTTTCAGCAATCATTATTAAATCATTTTGTTCTCAGTGAACCCTAGGGTATTGTTTAAGCTCAATTGGAAGAATTATATCTGGCAACTATTATTGCTGTTGGAGAATACAGGGAGTGGCAGAAGTTACCACATTGATTATTCCTTTTGTTCGCCAGAATTAGAAGGTTAACTTGTGAATGCGAAGGATTATGTTATTTATGTCAATAATTTCTGTTAATCAATAATTCTTAGAGACCTGGCCTATATTTTGTTGCTTAACCAGTTGCCGACCGCCTGCCATGGCTTGACAGCGGCAACTTAGTTTGATTTCGCAAATCGCCGTCAGGTGACGGCAGCTGCGAGATCGCTCACTGTGAGTGAACGCCACCGGAGGAGCGCTCGCTCACTCACTGTGTTCCAGGCGGGCCAGGGAGCAGGTGGGGCAGACTCGATGTCTTCCGGCTACCCGCGATTGTCCCCCTGGAGTGACAGAACAAGGATCCGTGTATATAAACACTGATCTCCATTCTCACAGAGGGGGGAGGGATGTGATTGCAGGCTCCCTGTGTATGGGTCCAGCGATCACTCTCCTCCCCCAGCCAGCCCAGCACCCATACAGTTAGAACACACAATGGGAACACAGTTAACCCCTAGAGCATCCCCTGTAGGTTAACCCCTTCACTGTCAATGGCATTTACACAGTAATTAGTGCATTGTCATAGCAATAATCGCTGTATAAAAATCGCAGATTGCCGGCATTACTAGTTAAAAATTAAAGACCCATAAATTAATTCTCATCATTCGTAAACGCAGCAACTTTTGCGCAAACCAGCAATGCCTGTGCACTAGTGCACACATGCGATTACAAGTAGGGATAAATTAATCTACCTGGGCTCAGCTCACAAACCAGTTTCACAGATCTTGCTTGAGGTTTCTGAACTTTGTGGTGAACCCCCTGAAGTCTATCCTGTTGAATCCTGATTTTCAGTTCTTGTCATTTGTATAGTTATTAATAAAGCTATTGCATAAAAATATATATACGTATTGTGCTAAAGTTACCAAAATAAGCAGCAACATACCATGTTACATACCAGCACTGTCGTTTTTTGGGACATGATTTTAAACATGTTAAGGAGGGAGTGTATAATAACTTTATAAGGACGGGTGTTTTTGCGGCTATGGCCCATAATTCGGCCGTGGCACAGTCACTGTGTCCTGAAGTTGAATTTTGGGTCTCCGACAAAATGGCGGCCAGACTGGAGAATGAGGCTTGGCTAGCGGGAGAGTATAAGTAGGTGGTGCATCAGTGCGTCGCCTGTGCGCCTTTGAAGACGTCACGTTTGACAAAGCATGTAGGGTGGAGCTACGCGCTGATGTCATTACGCCTCTACAGGACGGGAGTATGGGCGATGCTTAAAATGTTTGCCGGCAATTGATGAAACACGCTGTTTTTAAACTGTGTACATGTGAGTACAATACTTGCTTTTTAATAAATTATTGTTTAAACGATATCACACTATTGACCCCTTCCTTTCTTTACCTCCGTGGGGTGCCGAGACTGAAGTGACCGATGGTCATCCAGGTTAACGTTACCAAGTCGGTATATCTGAGGTGAAGGAGGAGAAAGATCTGAACCCTGATTGTACCTGCAGAAGGTTATTTCTGCCTGTGTGTCTGACTCACTAGCGATAGTGCGTCCTTGATTTACGGTAAGAGTACCCATCTTTGGGAACTCACAGGGTGTGCATGCCTTCCGGTGGTGGACCTATATTTAAAAATCACTTTAGGAAGGACTCATTTTCTCTGCTGCTTTTTTCACAAGTCTTTGGAATTTGGGAGTCCTGTTGAATCTTGGACTTTCTTTGAAGAGCACATTTATTTATTAATTAATTTATTCTGTTAAACCACTGGACTATTCATAAGTTCATATCTGCATTTTTTTATTTATTTTATTAATTTGTGCATTTATATATGGTTTGTCACATATTTAATTTAGCGCAACACTTGTTTAGAAATTAATAAAGCTATTGTTAAACAAATGACATGGGAATGTGAAACTGTCATGTACTACTGCCAAATGTAAAGCCCAACTAACCTCAGGGGTTAACTGCTAGTTTATGTCTAGGGAATGGAAAAGCAGTTTTAGGCCCCTTTCACACGGGCTTTCCAATCAGGTTCACCTGTCAGTCTTTCACTTAACGGAAACTCCATTCACTCCTATGGAGCAGCAGATGTCAGCGGTGACATGTCTGCTGACACCCGCCACTATCCGATTCGATCCTGTCCGCCAAATCCAGACGAACGGTGACCCTATTTTCCATCCATTTGTCCGTTTTCATCCGATCTCCC
>BLSH010396180.1:398580-411908 GCA_018402905.1 Glandirana rugosa
TCTTGAAGACTGTAAGTACACTGTGAGGACTAGATCTATGAATAAAATCCAGTCACCGAGACAGTGGTGGAGTTACATAACGTACATTTTCTTCTGAAATTTTTGTTTGGACAGGGGGATGAGTACTACGGGGGTCTTAAACGTTTTAAGTGTTTAACTTTTGAAAACAAACTTTTCAAACGTCCAAACCGTGGTCTTTGTTCATTGTTGGATATTGTATGACGTTTCGGAAAAGTGACCACGAGTGTCGTCAGTATAACAGTCGCACAAAACTACAACGATCCCTTCCAAATGATCAAGACTGATCTCAACTCGCTGTTGTCCGTGCGATCGTTCGAGTTCCGTCCGGACCCGGACCCGGACTTTGTCCCGAAGTTCGGACGGACCAGCAGAACCCGAACTTCCAGAGGTTCGCTCAACTCTAGTCAGAACTAGTAAACCTTCCCTAGCAACATCAAAACACGCTGACAATATGACTGCTGTGAGCACCAGTGAAAAGGCTTTGCAGTATGTTATAGGTTGTTACTTGTTTCTGGTGCCAAACCTGCAAACTTTTCAAACAAAAGTTTTCAATTTGTGAATTTTGCAAATTCTGGGGGCATCATGAGTAGGGGGACAGGTTTGTTTTTAAAGTCTTCTTTTACATGCAATACATTGAGGTGGTGACAGAGCCACTGACCTAAAATAAGTATCTAGATCAGGAGTGTCACATGAATGTCAGAAGTTCTTATCTTCATGCTTATTCCAGGTCATTGTCTCAAAAAATTAAAGCAAACAGATTGGCATAATAGCCAGGCCACTAGTAGTTGTTTGAATGTCAGATAGATATAAACAAAACATAATGAAGAATCCATACACACCACCCAGGGTCATTACAGTTAGAGCTAAGCTCAGTGTTCTGTGTGAACACAATGTTCAAGCACAGAATATTTAAGGCATTCGGTGTGGACAAATTTACAGCTTTGGCTGCCAATGGTTGCTAAGGAAGCAGTGGCTGCCTGCACCTGCTGCATCCTTACTAATCACTGTCATCACCTGGCTCATTAACTTACATTGCTGAGAATCCCCAATCACATAAACAAATGGGCAGGGAATGGAGCGTTACATCATTACCTAAATATGGCCACATTTCCCAAGTATGGCCATAGTCATATTTGCACAATGATGTCACCACTCTCCCCGCCCTTTCCTTTATATAGCTGATGACAGATGAGGGAGGAGTCATGCTGTTGTGATTGGCTGTGTGTGGCAGGCTGCCAGTTTTTTTTTTTCAGCCAATCACCGGGCATCATGATTGATGCTGGATTTACAATGTGGGATTTTTGGGGATTTTCTAACTTTTTTTAATAAAAGTTTTATCAAATATTTGAGTGTCTTTATTCTAGGAGAAATTGTATTTTGGGAATAAGTAGGTGTACTACGTAGCCCCATACTCATTCACATGGGGGGACGGTATCTGAGGGCACTCTTATTATTAAAGGGGGCTTCAAGATTCCAATAAACCCCCCACCTGCACGTTCATATCAAATGGGGGACAAGGTGTTTTGCCAGGGGGTACTGTGTGGCCTGGTAAGGGTCTGGTATGAATTTTTAGGGGGACACCTCTCAGTTTTTTTTTTTAGGTTTTTTTCTATGGAGCTTCCCTGGAAATTTGTTCCAGACTCAAAGAGTTTGCTATGCATTCTGGGAGAAACTCTATACAATTTTTTTTTCACTTCATTCTTGCTGTAGAAAGTGCTACAGCAAAAGTGACATTCACAAAGAAAATAAATGACACAATTTAAATTGCTGGCAAACACATACCCCTCATTTAGGGGTCTGCTATGTATTTTGTGAAACCTTTGGGGACGGGATGTCATTTTTTTCTTTTATCTATCTGCCAACCACTCACACTAAATATACTGCATGCGGGTGGCAGGTACAGGCACGTTCACGTAAATGTACATGATGGCCTTTTGGGTTTGGGCCGTGCATGTGTGCTCCCCCTGCAGACCCATGCTGTGATTGGACACAGCACAAGTTTGGCAGCTAATTTCAGCCAATGATTTTTGGCTATATCCAATCACACATAAAAACACAGAAATCTGTGTAGCTTGGACAGTGATCTGGCAGTTTCTTGTCCCTGAAAAGCAGGGAGAAGTGACAACAAGATCAGAAAGTAAAAGCAGCACACATTACACAATGTTAGGCACACAGTTAGCCCCTTTATTTCCCTTAGAAGTTAACCATTACCAGCTAGTGTCATTTAGTACAGTGTCAGTGTACAGTATTATCACTGACCACTGTATTAGTGTCACTAGCGATATCAGTGTCAGTTAGTGATCCTCCCAGATGGTGTCTGTTAGTGCCAGATTGCTTGCCACCCTAGCACAGTCCCATTATAAGTTAGTTACTGATCACTGCCATTACCAGTATAACATCATAGCTGGATGAATTTCAGTATATATATCATAGTTTGTAGATGCTATAACTTTCGCACAAATCAATTATTATACACTTATTTGACTTCTTTTATATCAAAGGTATGCAGCAGAATATATTTTGGCCTAAATTTATGAAGAGATTTGATTTTTTACATTTTTTTTTAACGGATATGTTTTATAACAGAAAGTAAAAACTATATATTTGTCTTTCAGTCTTTTTTCATTTATATAGTAAAGATAAAAAAAAACAGTGGTGATCAAATATCGCCAAAAGAAAGCTTTTTTTGAGTGGAAAAAATTATATAAATTGAATTTGCGGACAGGGTTGCATGTCCACGCAATTGCCAGTTAAAATAGCACAGTGCTGAATAGCAAAAAAACATCCTGGTCATGAAGGAGGTAAGTTCTTCCAGAGGTCAAATGATTAAGAAAAGAAGCCAGGAGAGAGATGTATTAGCTGGCAATTTAAAACTCTTTTTTCCTTTGTAAATGTCAGTGCTAAAAATCACTGCTCTCGGCTGCATTGTATTAAAAAAACATTTTTAGCATTGGTACATGTTCCCCAAGGCAGTGCCCACTCCATCCATGATATTTTTGACACCCACTTGCTATTAACCTAGAAAATGGGCATTTGTAATTTGACAGATTCAGTTCCCATTGATTTCAATGGGGTTCGGGTTCGGCATCCAAACTTCTCTGAAGTTCACCAAACCTTGCTTGAACCAAACTCAACAAAATACAGAGTCCAAGATAAAATGAATTGTTGATAAAAAAAAGCCATATAAAAACAGCAAATCCATTTTGAGGGCAATACCACTCCCCCTTCACCAGAGCTACAAGAACAGAACAAGGAAAAAATATATTCATAAAGATGAAAAATTATGTCTAGAATGGTAAACGAATATATACCACAAAATCTACACCATTACAGAATGACAACAGACTTGTCACATGAATTGCAATTGTCTTGATTGAATAAAAGAATGTTAAAAGATACAAGCAATAAACACAGTCAAAACATCCAATAAAGAAAGTTGATATATAATCTAAACATATATTAAATTTAATCACAGAGAAAATGCGCAAAAAAAAAAATAAGGCTGCAGAATTAGAAGTAATTGACTAAGGCTACTTTCACACTGAGCAGCAGCCACGGTCGCGGTAAAACCCCTCTAGATTTAGCGGAGTTTTACCAGCGATAGGGCTCCGCTATGCGGGCGGGAGCGCCACGCTTTTAACCCCCACAAGGGGTTAAAAAAGGGTTAAAAATGCCGGCGCTCAGCGCTACTGAGGCAGTGTACAGTCGCTTCGGAAGAGCTTGCCATTCATTTCAGTGGCAGTGGCAGTAGAGGAGCAGTATATACACTGCTCCCCTCACCGCTCCAAAGATGCTGCTTGCAGGACTTTTTGTAACGTCCCGCAAGCGCACTGCCCCAGTGTGAAAGCACTCAGGGCTTTCACATTGGGGTGGATTGGGGGGGGGATTTTTGAGGCGCTTTACAGACACTATTTTTAGCTAAATAGCATCTGTAAAACGTTTCAGTGTGAGATTAGCCTAAAGAAATACATATTTATAAAGGACTGAAAAGCAAAGCTGTTAAATACATCTCATTGGCTACTGGGGAAAAAAAAAGAAAAAAGGCTGCTGAACTAAGATGAATTAGCAAGCTGCTGGACTAAGACTAATTAGCTATTGGAATAAACCCAGGGCAGTTCAGCTCATCACTAATTAATATGTTATACTTTCGCAGCAGAGCAGGGTTTTACACACAATGTGTATACATTTGACAAGCTGACTGTTGTCTGTCACATAAGAGATCACTTCCACACACACTGGAAACATTCACCCTACCCCTGCATGCACATCCCCACTATGTTTCCCAGGTTCCGCACTCCCATTGGTGGACCTGGAAAGGGCATAATGGGTGCCATCAGGTAGAGGGGAAAGAGACCAATGAACGTCTGTTTGCTGATCTCCCCTACTTAGTAAGAGGAGATCTTTCCAATTTCACTGTCACTTTTCCTAGCCACTGTAGCCAGAAAATAAGTTAATGGAATGAGACCTGCACTTTAGAGTTGATCGAACCTCTGGAAGTTCGGGTTCTGCTGGTTCGGCCGAACTGCGGGACAAAGTCCGGGTTCGGGTCCGGACAGGACCCGAACTTTGACACGGCCCCGAACCCCATTGAAATCAATGGGGACCCGAACTTTTAGACACAAAAAAGACTGTAAGAAAGTCCTGGAAAGTCCTAGAGGTCTGCAAAAGGAAGGAAAATGGGGGTAAGGGTCGGACAAGTGCCATACAAAGAAATGGGGATAGGGAAATAACATAAAATAATAAAAAAAAAAATCACATAAAAAAAATCAAAAATGGAGGTGGATGTGGACTATCTTCAAACTGTGTGAGAAAACATCCACCTCCATTTTGGATTTTTTTATGTGATTTTTTTTTTTTTATTATTTTAAGTTATTTCCCTATCCCCATTTCTTTGTAGAGCACTTGTCCGACACTTACCCCAATTTTCCTTCCTTTTGCAGACCTCTAGGACTTTCCAGGACTTTTTTTACATTACATTCTTCAAAACTTTTATTAAATTACCAGAACCCCGGACCCGAACCCAGACTTTTTTTGAAAAGTCCGGGTTTGGGTCCCGGTCCTGGACACCCAAAAGTTCGCTCAACTCTACTGCACTTCATTGGCTTCAATGGAGGGCAGGTGAGACATAAGGAGTCTCAAAAAAAGTATTGCATAGGGAATTTTTTGTGCACGTGATTAAAAATAAATGTTTGTGAAAAAAGAATTTAACCCACCCTAAAAAAAAGTTTGAGCCCCCTGCCCTTACATACATGCACATACAAACATAAAAACACATGCGTCAGGGGTGCCTATGCAAAAGAATGTTGATTGAACTACACAAGTTACATATCATCATGCATGCTGAAGTGAGAGGAACAATGTTAGGGCCATTATTCATAGTTAACTCCAAATTCATGCCATGTAGGGGATTTAAAAGCATTGTCTATGGAAAATTTAGGGTACTGAAGTTTGATGCAATTTCATGGGTGCATGCAATTTTAAGGCTTTGATATGTTACTTATCTACAAATTTTGCACAACCTCATATTTTATGTTTTACCAAAAAATTGAGTAGTATATTGTATTTGTGAGCCCTAAAATTAACTTGAGTGCATTTTTTACTGAACTCTTGTGCTTGGAAACCGTAAACCGTCTACTTTCAGAAAATATATGTTTGGGTGTTTTAGGTTTTCAACATGCCTGAGGTGATTATAGCCGTATTAGTGCAATTGTGCCAGAGAAAATTGAGTACTGTCCGTGATACTTTTTTTTTTTGCACTAACATACAATTTTTCTGGACAAGCTTTCGGGGTATCTCCCCTTCTTCAAGGTCCAAGCAAAAAGTATCACGGACAGTACTCAATTTTGTCAGGTTTTCAATAAAATACAAAAATGTCTCTGGCAACAAAGGGATTAAACACAATGCACTGTTCTGAATCATCCATTAATTATTTTGAATTATCCTTTCAAAACAATGATATTTATTTTACATACAAATATCATAATGACCTAAATCTATCATATTTTCACCTTCTCTCTTCTTTTCCACAGCATCATTCAGACTAATGCCTTGTACACACGGTGCGACAGTTGTACGACCGGATGTCCAAAATCGCATGTTGGCTGTTGTGTCTCGCGTGCTGATGTACACTAGGGGATCGTACGACCAAGCCTAACTTGGAGACGTGCTACCAGCGTATAAAGTGGAGCTTCAGGTGAATGTGATTTGTGAATTAGGAATGTAGGTTTACACGAACGGACACTTACGGGCGTTCCTGACTTCTGAGCATGCGTGTTTTGCACTTACAGCTTTGTTGGCCCAACTTCTCTGTACACACGAGTCAACAGTCGTACAACCGCTTGTTGTACAACAAAAGTTTTCTAGTCTGCTCCTCCAACTTCTGTTGTATGACCGCCAAACGTCGGCTATTGTAATCACGCTTACTAACTAACGGTCGGATGATCACACAACATGACCGTTGTTGTACAACCGTTGTACCACGTGTACGGCCTTTAGAGAGTACAGGGGTAGCATTAACCACTTACTGTCCTGCCATTGCAGCTCATGTGCGCCCTCTAGAATAGGCCTGTACCATGTGATCACTGTGACCAATCACAGCGATCACATATGTAAAGGGAGAGAGAGAAAATTATGCCAAAATGTATTCTGCTACATTTCTTTGGAAAAAAAATACATAAATATTAGTTTGCATTAAAGTTATAGATTCTACAGACAATGGTATATGTTTGAATTGTATCAACCCTGATGTTCTGACTGTCCATGTCATTTCTTGAGGTCTTAAAATACCAAGGCATTACAGACACCCACAAACTGACCCAGTTTTGAAAAGTAGAAACTCCAAGGTATTTAGTAAGGAGCATGGTGAGTTTTTGAAGCTGTATCTTTTTGCCATAAAAATTTGAAAAATAAATAAAAACAAAACAAAAAAAAAATTTATTCACAAAGTTGTCATTTTAATTAATTATTTCTCACACATTACATCTTGAGTAACTAGGTGTCACATATGTTATACCTTTTTGCTGCCTAGACGCATATAGGGGCCTGCAATCCAATGAGCACCTTAAGACTTTCAAGGGGTATACATTTTGTATCTACTTCCCTGACTATTTATTACATTTCTTGAGACCCCGAAAAGCCAGGACAGGAGAAACACCCACAATGTCACCAAGTAGATCCTTCTATTTATTTAACTAGAGGCATATTAACTAAGTGGCATGGTGGGTTTTTTGAAGATCACATGTTTGCCACAGGTTTTTAGAAAATTAATTAAAAAATGAAATTGTATTCTTTATTCACAAAGTTCTCAATTAATAAGCTATTTCTCACACACAGCATTGTCATACTTATAATTGCACCCCAAAACACTCTCTGCTATTACTTCTGAGTAAGGAGTTCTGGAGTGCCATGACAGTCTAGTGAGTTTTTCAAAGATTTTATTTTTTTGACACGTGTTTTTGAAAAATGCAAAATGAAAATGAAAATGTATTTTTAAGGCCCCTTTCACACTTGTGCAACTTGTCCTGCAAAGTTACATGACAAGTTATATTCCATGATTTCCAATGAGTACCATTCATATCTGTGCGACTTCAAAGTTCTTTGGTCCATAGACCTCAAGTTTGCACAGGTATTCCCTGAAATGGCGTAAAAAAATGTGTGACTTTGAAGTCGCGGCAGTGTAAAAGGGGTCTTACACATACTTGTAGATTTGTAAGATACTGTATCACGTCAAAATCGCGTAGCCTTAAAGGCGCAGCAGCGTGAAAGGGGCCTTTAACACTTGTGCGACTTGTCCTGTGACTTTAGACTGCAAAGTCTCATGACAAGTCGTTCCCATGAATTCTAATGACAACCATTCATATATGTACGACTTTAAGTCGTGCCGACGTCAAAATAGTCCCTGCACTACTTTGGTCTGACTTTCATGCGAGTTGAGGTCCATAGACCTCAAGTTTGCACAGGTATTCCCTGAAATCGCATCAAAATTGCATCAACATCGCACCCAAATCGTGTCAAAATCACACAACTTTGAAGTTGCGGCAGTGTGGAAGGGGCCTTACACATACTTGTAGATTAGTAAGATACTGTATATCATGTAATGCACCCTTCATATTTGTGATAGCAAATACAAAAATAGAAAAGAACTTATCTCCCAACTTTTTTGTATCAAAGTTTGATCTCTAAGGTGTCTTTGCCATTTAAAAGGGGCTGGGAGGAGGAACTTCTCCTAATTCTGAGGAAATTTTGGTGAAGGTTCCGGAAGCAATTGCACTGGTGTTTCCTTTGTCCTTAGAGCCTGTTCTGTTCAGGTCCGCCTGTCAGTTTTTTCAGGCGGACCTAAATGGAGCCTCCATGCAGCACTATGGAGCAACGGATGTCATCGGAGATATGTCTGCTGACACTCGTTGCTCTCCGATCTGCTCCGCTTCCATAAAGTGTGATGAAGGAAAACCCTATTTTTTCATCTGTCTACAGATCAAATGACAATGGACAGGTGGATCCGTTGTCATCCGATTTCCCATAGGGGAGAGCGGGGGCTCAGTGGGTATCAGTGGAGTGATCCCCGCTGAGCAAAACAGACCCCGCACACTAACACGTCCGTGTGAAAGGGCCTTTACTTACCTAGCTCCGCATTTTACACAAAGTATATAATATGCCTCAAAAACTATTTAATTGGTATCACAGAGACACTGCAGATTGCCCTAGGTGCCAGAGTAGACCTGCAGACTTAGTCCATATGTTATGGAGGTGTCCCAAGCCTTATTGATATTGGCAAACAGTATTAAATACTATTAACAATACCTTCCAATCTATCTTTGAACCCCTGCATTACTGAGCCCCTTAAATGATGACAATTACATCCAGAGATGCCTGCCACTCTCATTGGACTCTTATGTTGGGTACATAAATCAATAGCAAAGTAATAATTGTCAACTAGGGTTGCCAACTCATCTCTTTAAACCCAAACACATATGAATTACATATGTGGCTAATTTAATGCGCACAAGGTACCAAGTTGGTTTAATTACCACCTTAATCAGTCACAGAACCTGTGTAATTCATATGTGTTTGGTTTTAAAGGGATGAGGTGGCAACCCTATTGTCAACTAGTCCACCAAGCTTAAGGGTCCTTTCACACACACGGACCATTCAAGTCCGCCTGTCAGTTTTTCAGGCGTACCTGAACAGACACTTCATTGTCCTCTATAGAGTGACGAATGTCAGCAGTGACATGTCCGTTGACATCCAATCCGCTCCAATCCTCTAAACACAGACGGATGGAAACCCTATTTTCCATCTGTCTGGTGGATCAGATCGGATGAACATGGACAGACGGTCCGTGTTCATCCGATCCCCCATATAGGGGAGCGGAGCTCTGACAGGTCCATTTCTGCACGTAGTACAGAGACAGTCCTGTCATCCGCCGGTTCAGCGGGGATCCACGGATGGATCCCCTCTGAGCAGTGAAGCCCATCAAAACGGGCTCCGCTCGTGTGAAGGGAGCCTTAAAGAATGGAGAAAACATGTTGATTTTCTCTTATCAAGGTAAATACTGGTATTTCAGCATAGAGATTGTCCACAGAAATCCCTAAATTATTGTATCCTTAGTTTCCTTAGCTTGGCACCTGTTGTGCTAATTATACAAAGGCTATTTCACTAGACAAATGGTTAAATCAAGCTCACAGTTGCTGCTGTAGGTGTGAGCTTGCTATCGGTTTTAAGAGCCAGTGAAAGGCTTTCTGATAAAAGTGATAGGGCTCTCAAGTTTAATAAAAAAAATGTATAATATTGTGTTTGTTTGCACAAAAATTAATTTTTTTTGTATTTTTTTCTTGAAAATAAGCATTTGATAAATAACTGTGTAAATATTGTGCAACATAAAAACATTCCAAATACCACCATTTTATTTTACAGGGTCTCTGCTTTCAGAAAATGTTTACTATTTGGGGGTGTTTACAGTAAATTCTTACAAAAAATGCAGATTTTAACATGTGTGCAAAAAATGAAAAAATTGCCCCGGTAGACGAGTGGTTTATGGCTAAGCATTTTTATTTATGCAGGTTTATATACTGTGGAATGTTCTTTTATGCTTGCTCATATTGTATCTATAGATTAATATCCTGTAGGTCCATAGACGTTAAAGTATTTGTGAACCCTTACCTTATAAAACAATCCATTAGTTTAAAATGGAAATGTAAGGCAAAGCATTTGTGTGAATATACAGTACCTCACAAAAGTGAGTACACCCCTCACACTTTTCTAAATATTGTATTATATATTTTCATGTGACAACACTGAAGAAATTACACTTTGCTACGATGTAAAGTAGTGAGTGTACAGCTTGTATAACAGTGTCAATTTGCTGCCCCTCAAAATAACTTAACACACAGCCATTAATGTCTAAACCGCTGAGTTCACCCCTAAGTGAAAATGTCCAAATTGGGCCCAATTAGTAATTTTCCCTCCCCAGTTTCATGTGACTCATTAGTGTTATAAGCTCTCAGATGTGAATGGGGAGCAGGTGTGTTAAATTTGGTGTTATCACTCTCATTCTCTCATACTGGTAACTGGAAGTTCAACATGGCACCTCATGGCAAAGAACTCGCTGAGGATCTGAAAAAAAAAATTTTTGCTCTACGTAAAGATGGCCTAGGCTATAAGGAGATTGCTAAGACCATGCAGCATGGTGGTCAAGATCATACAGCAGTTTAACAGGACAGGTTCCACTCAGAACAGGCCTCGCCATGGTTGACCAAAGAAGTTGAGTGCACATGCTCAGCGTCATATCCAGAGGTTGTCTTTGTGAAATAGATGTATGAGTTCTTCCAGCATTGCTGCAGAGGTTGAATGGTAGGGGCTCAGCCTGTCAGTGCTGCACACTGCATCAAATTGGTCTGCATGGCTGTCGTCCCAGAAGAAAGCCTCTTATAAAGATGATGCACAAGAAAGCCCGCAAACAGTTTGCTGAAGACAAGCAGACTAAGGGCATGGGTAATTGGAACCATGTTCTGTGGTCTGATGAGACCAAGATAAACGGATTTGCTTCAGATGGTGTCAAGCGTGTATGGGGACAACCAGGTGAGGAGTACAAAGACAAGTGTGTCTTGCCTACAGTCAAGCATGGTGGTGGGAGTGTCATGGCCTGGGGCTGCATGAGTGCTGCTGGCACTGGGGCGCTACAGTTCATTGAGGGAACTATGAATGCTAACATATACTGTGAAATACTGAAGCAGAGCATGATCCTCTCCCTTTGGAGACTGGGCCGCAGAGCAGTATTCCAATATGATAATGACGCCAAACACACCTCCAATACAACCGCTGCGTTGTTAAAGAAGCTGAGGGTAAAGGTAATGGACTGGCCAAGCAGGTCTACAGACCTAAACCCTATTGGGCATCTGTGGGGCATCCCCAAATGGAAGGTGGGGGAGCGCAAGGTCTCTAACATCCACCAGCTCCATGATGTCATCATGGAGGAGTGGAAGAGGACTCCAGCGACAACCTGTGAAGCTCTGATGAACTCCATGCCCAAGAGGGTTAAGGCAGTGCTGGAAAATAATGGTGGTCACACAAAATATTGACACTTTGGGCACAATTTGGACAATTTCACTTAGGGGTGTACTTCGTTTTGTTGCCAGTGGTTGAGACACTAATGGCTGTGTGTTTAGTTATTTTGAGGGGAAAGCAAATTTACACTGTTATACAAGCTGCACACTCACTATTTTACATTGTAGCAAAGTGTCATTTCTTCAGTGTTGTCACATGAAAAGATATAATAAAATATTTACAAAAATGTGAGATGTTAGGGATGTACTCACTTTGTGAGATACTGTGTATATGTGTATATATAACAAAAGAATTGTCAAAGAATCTGCGGGAAACGGTAGTTGAACAGTATAAAACAGGAAAGGGATATAAAAAGATATCCAAGGAATTGAAAATTCAGTAGTGTTCAAACTCTAATCAAGAAGTGGAAAATGAGGGGTTCTGTTGCAACCAAACCACGGTCAGGTAGACCAGTGGTGGGCAACCTTGGCCCTCCAGCTGTGGTGAAACTACAAGTCCCATGAGACATTGCAAGACCCTGACAATCACAAGCATGACTCCTAGAGACAGAGGCATGATGGGATTTGTAGTTTCCCCACAGCTGGAGTGCCAAGGTTGCCTACCCCTGAGGTAGACCAACTAAAATTTCAGCCACAACTGCCAGGAAAATTGTTCGGGAGGCAAAGAAAAACCAACAAATAGCTTCAGGACTCTCTGAAAACATATGGTGTGGCTGTTTCAAGATGCACAATAAGGAGGCACTTGAAGAAAGATGGGCTGCATGGTCGAGTCGCCAGATGGAAGCCCTTACTACGCAAATGCCACAAAGTATCCCACTTACAATATGCCAAACAGCACAGAGACAAGACTCAAACCTTCTGGCACAATGTCTTTTGGAGTGATGGGACCAAAATTTAGCTTTTTGGCCACAACCATAAACACCACATTTAGAGAGGAGTCAATGAGGCCTGTGAAACATGGAGGTGGATCGCTGATGTTTTAGGGATGTGTGAGCTACAAAGGGACAGGAAATTTGGTCAAAATTGATGGCAAGATGAATGCAGTATGTTATTAAAAAATACTGGAGAAACATTTGCATTCATTAGCCAGGAAGCTGCGCATGGGACGTACTTGGACATTCCAACATGACAATGATCCAAAACACAAGGCCAAGTCGACCTGTCTTTGGCTAAGGCAGAATAAAGTGAAGGTTCTGGAGTAGCCATCTCAGTCTCCTGGCCTCAACATCATTGAGCCACTCTGGGGAGATCTCAAATGTGCAGTTCATGCAAGACAGCCCAAGAATTTCCAGGAACTGGAGGCTTTTTGTCAAGAGTAGAGTTGAGCGAACACCTGGAAGTTCGGGTTCTGCTGGTCCGTCCGAACTTCGGGACAAAGTCCGGGTCCGGGTCCGGACGGAACCCGAACGATCGCACGGACAACGAACCCCATTGAAATCAATGGGGACCCGAACTTTTAGGCACAAAAATGGCTGTAGGAAAGTCCTGGAAAGCCCCAGAGGGCTGCAAAAGGAAGTAAAATGGGGGTAAGGGTAGGGCAAGTGCCCTACAAAAAAATGGGGACAGGGAAATAACTGTAAATATTTTTAAAAAAATAAAAACATAAAAAAAGCAAAAATGGAGGTGAATGTGGATCATCTTCAAACTGTGTCTGAAAAGTATTAATTAACGGTAGAAGCCATATAACTGTTCTAAAATCATCTTCAAACTAGGGCAAGTGCCCTACAAATAAATGGGGATAGGGAA
>BLSH010396180.1:417726-430486 GCA_018402905.1 Glandirana rugosa
GACTTCGGTAGATAATAGTTAGGTGACACAAATGAGAAAATTTTAGTATTACTGTCTTTGATGGGTTTACTGGGACTAGTTTTCAAATGTATGGGGTCAAGAATTATGACGCATTGCGGGGGGAAATTGTAGTTACTGTCGAATTTCAGAAAACACCATAAACACCTACTCCGAGAAGTAGAAGAGTCTACCATTACGACTGGTAAGGAGAACTGATCACAACTCGCTTGGGCCTGACATTGCAAGCCCAGGCATGGCTTGAAATCCCACAGGCACCGTGCCTGGGCCTGGGCCTGTAAAGTTTTTAGCAAGCCCAAGCCAGGCCCCAAGACGATAAAATGAGGTGCACAACTCTTCGACGTCCCGTCGGTTAGTTGTTCGCAAAGTGACCAAACGCCCGAACGATTTTTGAAATGTCCGGGTCCGGGTCCGTGCCACGGACACCCTAAAGTTCGGTACGGACCCGAACGTTACAGTCCGGGTTCGCTCAACACTAGTCAAGAGGAATGGTCAGCATTACCATCTGAGAAGATGAAGAGCCTCATCCACAAATACCACAAAAGACTTTAAGCTGTCATTGATGTTAAAGGGGGGCGTTACGCAGTATTAAGAACTGGGGTATGTAAACTTTTGATCAGGGTCATTTGGGTAGTTTCTGTCATTATGATTTTAAAAGAGTAAACACAGTGGATTGATAATAGATGGCTTCAGCCAAACACTAACCATGAGTGAAAGAAATGTTTTTGTGTTCTCATCCATATTCTCTGAAAAATGGCCAAGAAATCATAAATTCTGCCAGTTCTTATGAGCACAACTGTACATATATTCCCTCTGTAGGGATATTTATTCAACGTAATCCAACTACATGTTGACAAAGACAAAGAAAAAACGAATTATGTTTGTATTTGTTAACTTAGTTAATATTACACCGCCGCCTAGAGACCAAGGCAGCAGGATGAGCCAAATCATCCCGGAGATCTTCTGCACTCAGGTGAGCAACATGGCAGCCTCCAGCCAAGGGCAGACACAGATGACAGGCCCTTCTGCCATAGACTCTACCCACAACTGCCCTGATTCTCCTAGGGGAGATAGTGCTACTCCCTCCACCAGACAACCAAGCCTGACCGATCTGCACACGATCGTGCCAGACATCAAGAAAACCCTGCAATCATGGATCTGTGACAGGACATCCCTTAGCAGGCAGAGTACAGCAAGCAGAGAAGACCGCATCCTAAAGGAAGGGATACGTATCCCCCTCTATATATTACTTGTTGTCTTGTGGACTACAGGCTCAAAGAGGAAATTTTAAGAAAAGCCAGAAACAGAATTCAAATCTCCCATGAAGTTGTTAATATTCAGATTTATCAGGATCTGTCCGCCATTACGCTGCAGTAGCGCAGGGACCTGCACCCTCTACTGGAAGTACTACGATACCAAGGGATCAATTACAGATAGAAGTTCCCATTCTGTCTTTCCAATTCAACCCAGGGCAGATCGGCTCAGCTGTGAGCCCCAGAAGAGCTACAGCAATTTTGGGCATACAGTATGTTGATGTCCCAATTTGGCAAGCAGAATTCCGCCGTACCACAACCAAAATAGGCCATCCTACAGTGGACCTCATGGACACCCAGGAAGATCCCCATCAGACGCCAGAGCCCAATCCACTCGGCAGGGATACAACAGAAACCTAGCCCATCAAAACCACCACAACAATGCAAGGCCAGAAGAGACAACTGAAGGAGCATCCGGTTCAGGTACTGACCCCCGTTGGACAGATATACTGCAGCAATCACAAAGCCCCCATGGTGTAAGTTCTAACTCTCTTTAAATTGTTTTGTATTTTACCAAATGAGGGGAAGTGGACAGTACACAGCGGGGTTTAATTATACCCTGCCTTCTTTCAATAGAGAAATATTTGGCATGGACCAAATATGAACCGGTCATAGGCTGACTGCAACTTGTTTCACTTGTATGAGGGATATTGCCACTCCCTGAGGTCGTCTCGGCTCACAATCACTCTTTCAGGCAAGGAGTCGCTAATACAGAAAACTGGAATACAAGAATCCTACCAAAAGATGAAAAAAATAGAGCCTACCTGGCTTTGTTAATGCCATCACATAAAGGGAGATGCTTGTTGCATAAGGTGATCAGTAAGCTTTTTACCAATAAAGTATTACCCTAGATATGGTTATAGGGTGCCAGAAAGCTACACCGATTCAGGTGATCTTGGGTACGCTAGGAATAAAATGAACACCAGAAGTGATCACCATGTATATGGTAAACTTTTCTATCCCACTCTATGCTTATTTTTAACCTAAGGTGAACAAGATATAAGATTGCATATGTATAAGCGATGCCCCTCTCATCCTAACTCTAGGTCGCTTTAGGCAGAAACCGCCACTCAGCTACAGGTTTTAATTGATGGTCAAAACTATATTATCTAAGACCCCTAACACCAGGACTTAACTCTCTCTTAGTGTCTAGTAGCTTCTATGTAGAGATATACTTCTTTAAACTTAGGATGGGAAGGTATTCAAGAGGGTGAGCCAATTAAATCAATGTTGTTGTTAGCTTATAAATGGTATAGAGCTATCTCCTGAGACAAAGAAGCAGAATACTGCAGTATGAACATAACAATAGTTATATAAAATTTACCAAATACCCCCGAGAAATGAGTCAGCAACACTTTATGCCACTGTGCCATATTCTAACTCCCCCAGAGTTAATGGTTATTGTTTATGGTTTAAAATAAAATAGGATTATAGCAATGCACCATGAAAAGTTTATCAGAGTCCAAAGCATTACTTTAGATTTGAACCTGCTTAAAAGGTGGTTTGTATATTTTTGCAATTTATTATAGCGCACATTCTCCATGGCAATCGCACAAATGTAATTAGCCTTGCGCCCCTGACACTCTTTATGACTGGACTAAATGACTGGTTCTCTACCAAATTAGTTCCCATTACACATAAACCCTCTCAATATACTCCCCCTATCTATGGTTCCCTTTCAGCGCCAGTTTACTACGTTTTTTTTTACAGTTTAGTTAATGCCAACCCCCAGACGCACGGTGGTACTCCTTTAGAAATGCATATAGTTAACTATATCGCACTTACAGATAAGCAATTCCACCGTATGCATCTGGACTCCCATTTTCTAGTGGATAAAACAAACATAGACAGGAGAGCAGGCCTCTCTGTCACCGTAATCTAGCTCTTCTTTTTCCCTGCACCCCTTTCCCTCCCCCTAACACCCCTATATCGTTTTTTATTTAATCTCTCCTTCCCGCTCCCCCTTCCTTCTCCCTTGGGCACCCTGAGGCTAGGTCTTGATCTTGATACTCTGCACAAAACTTACTCTAAGCGGACACGATTGTAAGAAGCACGACAAAAGATCACACTAATTACAGCTAGCTAAGGCTCAAATTATATTCACTGAACATACAGTACGTGGTCTTAACACGCCCAAAAATGTTCAAAACTCCTCTTAACATTATGTAAGACAAAGGTAGACTTGGTTTTTATACAAGAAACGCACTTTAGAACTGACACTATCCCCAAACTCCATAATGTACACTACCCAACTGTATATTGTGCCATATATTCTGGTTCCAAATCTAGGGCGGTTGCAATACTTATCTCCAAAAATTGCCCTCTAGAAGTCACAGACACCCTCACCAACGAAGAAGGCTGTTACATCTTTTTAAAAGGTTTCAGATGCCGTTTTTTCACAGTACCTTACAGACCCTTACTTCATTCCAAACAGGGATTCTAATTCTAGGAGGGGGCTTCAGTCTTGCCCTCACCCCTAAACAGGATAACTCCACAGGCTCTTCTCATTTCCCATTTCACGCGCTTAGAGCAATTAAAACCCAACTCAGAAACGTACTTCTACATGATGCATGGCGAACCATATACCGGGACACGAGGAACTTTAATTTTTACTCAGGGCTCCATAATAGATACACCAGAATAGATTATTTCTTTATGTCTCAACAAGATCCCCCATACTTATCGGAGGCTTCAATTGATAACCATGATGCTCTTGTTCCCAGACAAGAACACCCACTCTCCTATATGGCATCTCAACAAATCCCTCCTTTCTGATCCTGTGATCTTGCAACATATTCCCACGAGGATACAACAGTTTTTTTTACAAAATGATATGCAAGAGATTTCATCGTTGACACTGTGAAACGCACACAAATGCGTTATAAGGTGGGAATTAATATCTTTAGCTAGTGTAAAGTTGGGTAAACTTAAACAGTCAGCGTGTTTATTTCCCAATAAGCAAAACAAAATCAGGCTTTCAGCAGCAAAACAGAAACATAACAACAGAAAGTCCGCTTGTCTTCAGCACAGAATAAAAGTAAAAGTAACATACAGTTCATTGAAGGCTCTTCAACCCAGGACTTTGCACAATCCTTGTTGGGTGTTTTTTCAGCTCCCAGCACACGTGCAGCTCTCCAAAACACTGGTGTCTCCTCCAGCTCCTCCTCACACACCAGCTAACACCACTTCCTCTCCTTAAGACCTGCTTCCTGAAGGCTATTAACCCCGTGTGTGCTGGTTTCCCTGTAGTCAGGGGTGGAGGCCCTATCCTACCCGAAGATCACTTCAGGGCCTCCGAAATTCCGGGTCCCTACTACCTCTCTATCAATGTAGGGAGAACTGCGAGGCAGTCCTCCCTGTTATCTTGCTATTTCCGGAACTTCTTACCCTTCTCGGGTGACCCCCTGAGCACTACCACCTTTCTTTAAAGGGACCATAAACCAAATATTGGTGCTATATAGCACCCGTCCATGACCCACCCTTGGCGTCCTGTACACTAGTAAACAAAGTAAGGAGAAGCAAGCACATATTAATGAACTATATGCACAAATTCACTCTGCGGAGGGATCACACAAAAAATCTTTAGACTCCCAAGTCCCCCACAGGTTGACCCAAGCTCCGTCCGATCTTTTGGAAGAATTTGGAAAGTCAATAAAATGAAAATATATATCTTATCACACAAAAGGTTTTATAACCAAGGGAACAAATCAGGGAAGCTGCTGGCCTGAGCGCTGCAAGCCAAATAAGCTTTGGCAACAATACATTCTATAGTTGATCCAACAGGTTGTAAACTTACCACTAGAGTTGAGCGGACACCTGGATGTTCAGGTTCGGCCGAACTTCGCAAAAAAGTTCGAGTTCGGCCCCGAACTTGACCCCAAACCCCATTGAAGTCAATGGTGACCCAAACTTTTGGGCACTAAAATGGCTCTAAAAAAGTCCTGGAAAGGGCTAGAGGGCTGCAAAAGGAAGCACAATGGGGGTAAGAATAGGACAAGTGTCCTGCAAACAAATGTGGCCAGGGAAATAACTTAAAAATCACATAAAAAAAGAAAATGGAGGAGGAGGTGAATGTGGAGTAGGAGGTTGAGGAGGCGGTGTCCGTGGCAGTGTAGGTGGAAGTGGCGGTGGAGGAGGAGGAGGTAGCCAACACTATTTTTTGTTTGTTTGTTTTTTTTTTCTAATTGGGGTAGCCCCCAAAATATTGAGACATATTAAAAAAAAAAAAGATCACTATCTGCAGACAAACCCAGAGATGTTCTAGCACGGGTTCACTTTTTCCATATAAAATGTACCATGGTTTATTTTTCATGTTTCTCCTGTTACAAATTCCAATAAAGACTTATGTTCTATAAAAAAAAAAAAGAATAAGTTCACTTAAGTATACCGATGGCTGTGTGAGGCCGGTATAGACACAAGGTACAGACAAGTCTTGTGAAATCCATGCCTGGTTCATTTTAATAAATGTTAGCTTGTCCACGTTGGCTGTGGACAGGTGGCTGCGCATGTCTGTGATAACGCCCCCTGCCGTGCTAAACACACGTTCATACAATACACTGGCTGCAGGGCAGGCCAGCACCTCCAAGGCATAAAGGGCAAGCTCAGGCCATGTGGCCAATTTGGAGACCCAGAAGTTGAATGGGGCAGACCCATCAGTCAGTACGTGTAGGCGTGTGCGCACATACTGTTCCACCATGTTGCTGAAATGCTGCCTCCTGCTAAGACGTTGCCTATCAGCTGGTGGTGCTGTTTATTGTGGTGTGCTGCTGACAAAGCTTTTCCACATTTCGGCCATGCTAACCCTGCCTTCTGAGGTGCTGGCGGTGCCACAGCTGTGTTGGCGAACTCTTCCTCCTCCTCTGCCTTCGCCTTGTGCTTCCACTGAGCCCCCGGGGTCATTTGAAAATACCCTCAGCAGCTCGTCTACCAGCGTGTGCTTGTAGTCGCACATCTTCCGATCACGCTCCAGTGAGGGAATTAAGGATGGCATGTTGTCCTTGTAACGGGGATCCAGCAGGGTGGCCAGCCAGTAATCAGCACAAGTTACAATGTGGGCAACTCGGCTGTCTTTGCGCAGGCACTGCAGCATGTAGTCGCTCATATGTGCCAGGCTGCCCAGAGGCAAAGTCAAGCTGTCCTCTATGGGAGGTGTATCATCTGTGTCCTCCGTATCCCCCCAGCCACGCTCCAATGATGCCCACGAGCTGCGTTGGGTGCCACCCTGCTGTGAACATGGTTCCTCCTTCTCATCATCATCCTCATCCTCCTCATACTCCAGAACTGTGCACTGGCTTGAAAATTTTTTACATGGCCTATGCTGGTGCAGGAACCCATCCACCGAACCACTTGTGAATGACTGGCCTGATAACCGTGGAAATTACCCCTCTTCCTCCTCTTCCTCCTGTGCCACATCCTCTTCCATCATCGGCAGAGGTGTTCTTTCAAGGAGACATAGAAGTGGGATAGTAACCCTGAGAACAGCATCATCAGCACTGGCCATGTTGGTGGAGTACTCAAAATACCGCAATATGGTACAAAGTTCTTGCATGGAGGCCCACTCATTGGTGGTGAAGTGGTGCTGTTCCGCAGAGCGACTGACCTGTGCGTGCTGCAGCTGAAACTCCACTATTGCCTGCTGCTGCTCGCACAGTCTCTCCAGCATGTGCAAGGTGGAGTTCCACCTTGTGGGCACGTTGCATAGGAGGCGGTGTCAGTACAGACAGGCGAGCAGCAGCAGGGTGAGAATGCTGAAAGCGCGCACAGACAGTCGCACTTTCTTCAGCAGCACTGACATATCCGGGTAGTTTTTTAGAAATCTCTGCACCACCAAATTCAGCACATGCACCAGGCAAGGGATGTGCGTCAAACCAGCTAGGCCCAGAGCTGCTACGAGATTTCGCCCATTATCGCACACAACAATTTTGAAATGCTGGCATTCAGGGCCAGGGATCGTGAGTGGGTAGGGGGGTACTTCCTCTTTCTCTCCAGTGTTTGGGAGATGGACAGCTGTAAGCTTCCATGGGACCGTGGTGTGGAAATGCTTGGGTACGGTGGCAGACATGGTGGCGTTGCTGTCACATCGTCTGTATGCTGGGTGGCAGGTGACACTGGCACTGTAGAGGTGGAGGAAGAGGCCGAGGCAGCAGCAGAAGGGGAAGCAGGAGGAGCCGAGACCTTTCTTGGATTTTGAGGTGCTTATTCCACTGCAGTTCGTGCTTTGCATGTAGATGCCTGGTCATGCAGGTTGTGCTCAGGTTTAGAACATTTATGCCTCGCTTCAGGCTCTGATTGCACAGCGTGCAAACCACTTGTGTCTTGTCGTCAGCACATTGTCTGAAGAACTGCCACGCCAGGGAACTCCTTTGAGCTGCCTTTGGTGTGCTAGGTCCCTGGGTGTGGCGGGTAGTAACAGGGGTGCTGTCTAGGGGACGGTCACTCCGCTTTTGCAACCTGCTTCCTCTTTTACTGTGCTGGTGCCTCTGTGTGACCACCACCTCTTCCTCTAAACTGCACACGTCACTCACATGACTTTCATTCCATGTGGGGTCTAGGACCTCATCATCCTCCACATCATCTTCCACCACTCTTCACCACTGCTCTCCTTGTCAGTCTGCACACTGTAGAAAGCCGCAGCAGTTGGCACCTGTGTTTCGTCATCATCAGTGACGTGATGCAGTGGTGTTTCCATGTCCTCATCCTGCAACAGAAGTGGTTGGGCATCGGTTCACTCAATGTCTTCCACTTCTGGGGCAGGGCTATGTGGATGGTCCATGGAAAGCACACCAGCAGAGTCATCAAAAAGCATAAGAGACTGCTGCATGCCTTGGGGCTCAGACTGCTTGGCTGATTTACAAGGGGCTGAGGTGAAAGACAGATGGCCATGGGGTACAGGCCAACTCTGAGCTTTCAGCAAGGGACCAGGTGGGAGACAATGTGAAGGAACTGGAGGCATTGTCAGCCACCCAATCTACTATCGCCTGTTCTTCTTCTGGCCTCACCATTCATTGAGTGACATTTGGGCCTACCATATAACATTGAAGGTTCTGTCGGCTACTCGTACCTGAGGAAGGTGTTTCACTTGTGCGTGTAGCTGGCACAGATCGATGACGTCCTCTCCATGCAACAGGAGCTTCACCAACACCACCAACACCAGCAGCACCATGACCATGTCCCTTATTTGACTCTCTCCTCATTCTGGATGGAAATGTACTATTTAGCACAAATTTATATTATTTTTTAACCAGTTCCCTACCGAGTCATTGTAAAATGACGTCAGCGGGAACTGTTTGTCGATCCGGGCGGACGTCATATGACGTCCGCTGCTTCTCGCCGCTACTGCGGGCCCCCAGGGGCCATACTCGGAGACAGTAGCAGAATGTATTTTGGGGTATAATTGGAAGTATGCATATGCTGTGTGTGAGAAATAACTTGTTGTTTTGACAATTTTGTGCAAAAAAAAAAAAAATTTCTTAATTTTCCCAAGAATTGTGGGAAAAAGTACAACTTCAAAAAACTCGCCATGCCTCTTGCTAAATACCTTGGAATGTCTACTTTTCAAAATGGGGTAATTTGGGGAGTATTTGTACTTTCCCGACATTTCAGGGCCTCAAGAAATGAGATAGGCCATCAGTGCATCAGGTGTGATCAATTTTCAATGATTTGCACCATAGTTTGTAGACTCTATAACTTTCACACAGCCCAAATTTATGGACAAAAATTACTTATTTGCAAAATTTTATCACAGAAACTAAAAAAAAGTGTTTTTTTTTCAAAATTTTCGCAATTTTTTCAATTATGTCGCAAAAAATAAAAAAAACAGAGGTTCTTAAATACCACCAAAAGAAAGCTCTATTTGTGTGAAAAAAATGATAAAAAAATTTGTTTGGGTGCAGTGTAGCATGAGAGAGTAATTGTCATTCAAAGTGTGAGAGCGCTGAAAGCTGAAAATTGGTCTGGGCAGGAAGGGGGTATATACGTCCGGTTTTGAAGTGGTTAAACTGGCAATGCAGATGCACGTTTTAATTTTGTGCAAGAAATGCACAGCAAGGTGCAAATGTACTATGTAGCACTATTTATTATTCTTTTTTTTTTAAACCAGCAATGTAGACGCACTTTTTATTTTTGTGCAAGAAATGCACCGCTGGCCGCAAATGTAGTATTAGAATTTTTTTTTAAACCAGCAATGTAGACGCACTTTTTATTTTTGTGCAAGAAATGCATCGCTAACCGCAAATGTAGTATTTAGAATATTTTTCTTAAACCAGCAATGTAGACGCACTTTTTATTTTTTGCAAGAAATGCACCGCTGGCCCCAAATGTAGTATTTAGAATATTTTTTTTTTAAACCAGCAATGTAGATGCACTTTTTATTTTTGTGCAAGAAATGCACCGCTGGCCGCAAATGTAGTATTTAGAATTAAAAAAAAAAACAGCAATGTAGACGCACTTTCTAGTTTTGTGCAAGAAATGCACTGCTGACCGCAAATGTAGTTTTTAGAATATTTTTTTTTAAACCAGCAATGTAGACGCACTTTTTAATTTTATGCAAGAAATGCCCCCGCTGGCCGCAAATGTAATATTTTGCACAAAAAAAAAAAAAAATTAATTTGTCTAACTGCAATGTAAAAGTATTTAAATATGCCAAAATGTTGCCAATTGAACTAACAGAACACGATTAAAGTAGTGTCCACACGAGCAGTTGCAAGTGCACTGCACTTGCAATAATGGCTGCAAATGCCCACCTAACAAACAGAAAAATTGCTTAGGTTTTATATGAGGCACTTTGCTTAGCATACAAAATGTACTCTAGCAAACAAAAATCTCCTCTAGCACCCACCCACCAATAAATCGCTGTTTTTAACAGATTTTCTAAAGCTAATCTGATTATAAATTTGGTACCCACTGGGCAGCTACCAGGGGCCCCATAAAAGTACAAAAGTACCACATTTCTAACTGCAGTAACGAGTGAGATCAAGAGTGCCCAATTGTCCCCTCCAACAACAAAAAATCTAACACCAATTCAACAGACAGGTCTAAATACTTTAAAACAAAGAACTAACGTAATAGTAAAACCCTCTGACAAAGGAGGGAATGTAATGCTTATGACCCGCGAAAATTATGAGAAGATGTGTGATCGCATACTTAACAATCCGGAGTGGTATGCGATCATAGATCCTGAAGAGACAGTTTTATTTACCAACCGATTTAAGGAACTAATTGGTAGAGCCCATTTGGATGGCCTGATAGACATGAAGACCTATGACTATTTAAATGTTCAATTCCCACAGAGCGCTACGTTGTATGCATTGCCAAAAATACACAAGAATTTAACCGATCCACCAGGCAGACCAATCATCTCTGGCGTTGGAGCACAATGTGAAAATGCCAGTAGATTTATCAATTTTTTCCTAATGCAGCACGTAACTAGTTTACCCTCCTTTATCAAGGATACTCTGGACCTGCTTAAACATATTGAAGGCCGACAAGTCCCTCCAAATGCCCTATTAGTCACACTTGATATGGAGGCGCTTTATTCAAGCATTCCCCACAAGAAAGGAATTCAGATAATACGCTCCTTCCTAATGGAACAGCCCAATACCCAATGGGACTTCAATGAATTTCTATTACAGCTACTACATCATGTTTTAACCCACAATTGGTTCACATTTAAAGATTCCCACTACCTCCAGGTGCAGGGCGTTGCCATGGGCACGTGTTGTGCCCCGGCAACCTGTACCTGGGGGGTTGGGAAAGAGATTTATGGCAGACCAAAGAATTAGATCTCTATATGGTAAATATTTTATGTTGGTATCGATTTATAGACAATATTTTTGTTATATGGACAGGCACTGAAAGAGAATTACACAAATTTGTGGAAGCCATCAATAAGAACACATTCAATCTAACCTTTACACTATATTACCACCATCATACAGTGACATTCCTAGATTTAGAAATATTCATCGACCAAGACACATGTATAGCAACAAATCTACATCGAAAACCAACCGCAGAAAACATGCAAGCAAGTAGCGCCCATCCACCTGCTTTAATACGAAGCATAACATATGCACAATATATACGTTTGAAACGCAACTGCACTCAACTGGAGGATTTCTATACCCAGGCGGCAGATCTGCATTCTAGACTGCTGCTTAGAGGGTATAGTAAATCGCACCTGCGCAAGGCCTTCAACCGGGCACTACAGCAGGATAGGCAATCCTATACAAGCCTGCCCCCCATAGACAAACAACAACGGTTAAATTTATCACACAATTCTCATCACAACATCAAGCACTTTGTGGTATTTTGACCAAACACTGGAATATCCTATTACAAGATCCATATGTTTCAAAATACATTAGAAGATCTCCAGAAATAGTATTCCGTAGAGCACCCTCAATCAGGAATCAAGTTACTGCTAGTCATTATAGAGTTGAGGAAGGAAGGTTACATGAGATACAGGGGATCTATAGATGTGATCAATGTGACATGTGCCCATGGGTAAAAGAGGGTCGCAAGTTTGTTTTACCTAATAGTCAAATATTTTGTCCTCGGTTCCATGCGGACTGCTCCACATAGGGCATTGTCTATTTGATGACATGCATGTGTGGAGCATTCTACGTAGGAAAAACTATCAGGCCCTTCAGAAAAAGAATGCATGACCACATCTATTACTCTTCTGGAGGTAAGATGGTGACTCCAGTGAGTCGTCATCTTGACCTCTATCATAGTTTTGATGTCACATGGGTTTCATTCATGGTTCTTGAAGTGGTCCCACAGGATCCTAGAGGAGGGAATTGGGACAAAAAAATATTACAGAGAGAAACCCTGTAGATAGAACGACTCGATGCAGTCCATCCTCCAGGGTTAAATGAAATCTGCTCCTACAAACCGTTTCTATAAATACAATAGAGGCAAAGTAGGGATTAAGAAACCCCTCTCCTCTCCCCCCCCCCCCCGGTTTCCCCCCCTCCCTTCCCCCATGCCATATAGGGGGATTTTTGTTCCAACCTATGGAATGTAAATATGAGGGCTTATATTTGTATCTTATGGATCAGATTACATAGATCGGCATGCCATATATGTTCGGTGTTGGGATTAACAATTTCTCTAAAATTAATGAATGTAAGATACAATATATAAATGTAAAAGGGGAAGGGGAATTTTTTCTTTTTTTTTTTTGTCTGTCTCCAATAGCAACGGTCAGGATCTTAAATGGCCCATAAATACCAGGAGCAGTGGATGACTCGTGTTTTCCCCATAGAACATGACAGGTATTGATAGTAACCTTGTATTGTCTAACACAGCTTTCTCTTTTGGAGAGGGTTGGCAGATGGCTGCCTACCTTTTCTTCTACAAAAAACCCCTTAGCTCTCTCTGTATCAGTATGTAACATATAATATCTAATATCTTCTACTATGACACTG
>BLSH010396180.1:444848-455892 GCA_018402905.1 Glandirana rugosa
AGCGTGCCTGTTGCTTGGGGTAACTTTAGTTACCCCTGGGCTTGAAAATCCGTGTTTTTACCGACATTGTTTCAGGACCTTTCGGGATCTCCCGACGTTTTCCTTCATTTTAACCCCATTCCCATCCCGTTCACGGGATGTTTTTTTACCCCTGTCCCTTTATTGAAATTTATAAAAATTTTTTTATTTTTGTATTTTTTTCGTTTTTACCTCCACTTACACCTAGTAGAAGTTTGACACAGACTTTTCATAATTAATTGCCATCTTCGGTATATTGACAAGATTTTAGTAGAAGTTTGATCCCGTTCACGGGATGTTTATTTACCCCTATCCCTTTTATTTGACTTTGTTACAGCCATTTTTGTGCCTAAAAGTTCGGGTCCCCATTGATTTCAATGGGGTTCGTTGTCCGTGCGATAGTTCGGGTTCCGTCCGGACCCGGACCCGGACTTTATCCCGAAGTTCGGAAGGACCAGCAGAACCCGAACTTCCAGAGGTTCGCTCAACTCTAATCACAATTTAATAATGTATATTGTACAGTGTACTTATTCTATATAGCTTAATTATCCTGTTTTCAACAGGTTACCATGAAAGTCTGTATTTATCTATGAAACATAGGAGTTGAATAGATGTAAGATTAAAGGATGCTAAATCAATGTGTCCAAAGGTGCATTCAAAATAGGAAGGATAAACCAACATATGCTGACCTGACATTTATTTTATAGTCAATTGTGATTAAAAATATACTTCTTACATTTATCTTACAAATTCATAAAATTCTCAGTTGCTTTGCAAATTGAACAGTCTTTGTTTTTACCAATTAAATTCATTTGTTTAAATTCTCAGTGAAGAAATCCCAAAGTCCCTGACATGTCAAATTGTGGTTCCAACTTAAGACAGATACAATTCCTCCAGAAACCCATCTGACAAAATCAAATAATCCTTGTCAAAGTCCAGTTAATGAACACTTTCTCACTTAATCAGAGCTGCTTTCTAAATAGAATTGTGAACAGGTTTAAGCTTTGGGAGTCCTTTCCTTTCAAGCTATCATTACTATCAAGTATGAAATGTTTTAGCTTATATACACTGATCAAAATTATAAACGCAACAATTTTGTTGTATCGTGTGTACAGGGCAGTTGGTACAACAAGTTGTATTGTGCAAAACACGCATGCTCAGAAGTCAGGAACTGTCGGATGCTAATTACATGCACCTTAATGTTCTTTCTGTGGTTGTACGATCATGGTGTACAGTCAGTATGCAAGTTACATTATCCAACATACGATTTGCGACGATCCTACGTACGATCGTCGTCCCGTATGTACGAGGCTTTAGTGAGCACTTCTCCTTTGCAGAGATAATCCATCCACCTCACAGGTGTGGCATATCAAGATGCTGATTAGACAGCATGATTATTGCACAGTTGTGCCTTAGGCTGGCCGCAATAAAAGGCCATTCTAAAATGTGCAGTTTTACTGTATTGAGGGGGTCCAGGGGGTCCAAAAACCAGACAGTATCTGGTGTGACCACCATTCATCTCACACAATGCAGCACATCTCCTTTGCATAGAGTTGATCAGGTTGTTGATTGTGGCCTGTGGTAGACATGTGCAGAGCGAAAAAATTTGTTTAGTTTTGTTTAGTTTTGTTTAGTTTCAATTCGTTATTTACATAGGTTTGTTTAGTTAGATTTGTTTCATTCATTTTTGGAATTTGTTTAATTTATTCATTTTCAAATCGATTAGAAAAGTTTTCGAATCAATTTCAAATAGTTTTCTAATTCAAATTGTTTTCAAATTCGAATCGTTTTCAAATTTGAATTGTTTTCGAATTAGTTTCCAATTTCCAAGGAGAATGGGGTGGAGTGTAAAGTGGAGGAATGACAGAATACGATAGAGGGGAGTATAACAGAAAATTAAAGAATAAGTTATGTCCTTATTGTTAAAAAGACTCCATCTGCTCTTCTGTCTTTCCTGCCTTTACCTGTATCTCCTACTCCCCGGTGGGGTGAGTACGGGGCACTTCCCATTGGTTTAGGGTTAGATGCCCCGCCCTCCCCTACCTCCTCTTCTCAGCGCCACCATGTGGTGACACCTTCGCTACAACATAATTATGCCTCATTTAATGCTACTGAACACTATGTACTTCAATGTATATGCTACCCCTTAGAAATCTGCAATATTCATCATATTATTTGTCATGTTCTTTTCTTTTGAAAAGCAAAATAAAGCTTAAGTTTAAAAAAAAGAAAATGAAAGAATATAATGTGGTGGAGTAGAACAGAGCTGTTTTACTCTGTTGTATTTTATTCTTTTGTTTTCTGTTATATTGTTTTCTAGCCTATTGTTTTTTTCTGTTCTATTCCTTTGTTTTCTATTTGTTTTTGTTCTCTTTGGAAATTGGAAAACTATTCAAATTCGAGGACTTTTCGAATTTGAAAACTATTGGTATAAGAAAACTTTTTGAATTCAAAAAGTGTTTGAAAATTATTCAAAAATTATTTGAATTTGGATTTCGTACGAATTTTCTTTTTTAGTTATTCGGATTTGTTTAAATTCGGTACTATTGTCATTTGGAAATTCGAATACATCCAAATTTTAATTTTGGAACAAAATTAACCGCACATATCTAGCCTGTGGACTGTTGGTCCATTCCTCTTCAATGGCTGTGCGAAGTTGCTGGATATTGGCAGGTACTGAAACACACTGTTCTATACTGATACCAGGATATTTATCCTGTATTAACAGCGCTTGTTTTGTGTAGTGCTAGACCCACTTATACCTTATATGTGCACCCTCTGATCTTTTAATCCAAATATATATTAAATGAGTACATAAACTAAATTAGAACTGAATCACAGCTATACCAAATATGAGCAAAATCTGTGGAAAAGTAGAACATTCAACGTGCTAAAGTGCCCATTCCTTAACCACTTCCCGCCCGGCGTATAGAGAAATGACGTCCGGGCGGGTGGTTCATTATCCTGACTAGACGTCTATTGACGTCCTCAGGATAATCCGCGATCGGTGGTGCCGTGGGTCAGTCTGACCCACCGCATTACCGACCGAGGTAAAAGGCTTCGATCCGAAGCCTTTTACCATGTGATCAGCCTTGACCAATCACGGCTGATCACAGTGTAAATAGGAAGAGCCGTTAATCGGCTTTTCCTCTGCTCAGGTTTGCAGACCTGAGCAGCGGAGAGCCGATCGGCTGCTCTCCTGACAGGGGGGGGCTGCGCTGAATATTTATCAGAGCAGCCACCCTCAGGATCACCCCACTGGACCACCAGAGAGCCTGCCTAGGACCACCAGGGAGCCCCCCCGGACATCACAAAGAGGCCGCCCAGGACCACCAGGGAAGGATCACAGAGGCCGCCCAGGACCACCAGGGAGCCCCCACTAGACCACCAGGTAAGGGCAATATTGTGCACTGTAGGGATGGCACTGTGCCCATGTATGATGCCTGCCAGTGCCATCCCTAACAGTGCTTGTTGCACCAGTGCCCACCATTGCCACCTATAAGTGCCCACCTGTGCCACCTAAAAGTGCCACCTATCAGTGCCACTTATCAGTGCCGCTTATGAGTGTCCATCAGTGTCGCATATCAGTGCCACATATCAGTGCCCGTCAGTGTTGCTTGTCAGTGCCACCCATCAGTGCTGCACATGTGCCCCATCATCAGTGCAACCTTATCAGTGCCACCTCATCAGTGCCAATCTGTACTGACTCATCAGTGCCCGTCAGTGTAGCCTCATCAGTGCCCATCATTGTAGCCACATCAGTGCCCGTCAGTGAAGGAGAAAATGTACTTTATACAACGTTTTGTGACAGAAACCAAGAAAAATGTTTTTTTTTTTCAAAATTTTCGGTCTTTTTTTTTATAGCACAAAAAATAAAAACTGCAGGGGTGATCAAATACCACCAAAAGAAAGCTCTATTTGTGGGAACAAAATGAAAAAACTTTGTTTTGGTACAGCGTTGCACGACCGCGCAATTCTCATTCAAATCGCAACAGCACTGAAAGCTGAAAATTGGTCTGGGCGGGAAGTGTTCTAAGTGCCCGGTATTAAAGTGGTTAAACATATTAATATTAAACCTGGAGTAAAAACTTGCTGGATCAAAATTTGCTGTACAGATATTTGTGGCTGGTCTCAGACAATCTTGGAGGTGAAGATGCTGGATGTGGAGGTCCTAGGCTGGTGTGGTTACACGTGGTCTGCGGTTGTGCGGCTGGTTGGATGTACTGCCAAATTCTCTGAAACGCCTTTGGAGACAGTTTATGGTAGAGAATTGAACATTCAATTCAAGGGCAACAGCTTTGGTGGACATTCCTGCAGTCAGCATGCCAATTGCACGCTCCCTCAAAACTTGCAACAATTGTGGCATTGTGATATGTGATAAAACTGCACATTTTAGAGTGGCCTTTTGTTGTGGCCAGCCTAAGGCACACCTAATCATGCATAAATAGGGGCAAACACAAAAGTGTTGCTTTTATAATTTTGCTCCGTGTATTTTATTTGTTAACTTCAGAACCCTATTATTATATTATTCCTATACATATATATATATATATATATATATATATATATATGTATATATATATACAGTTGTGCTCATAAGTTTACATACCCTGGCAGAATTTATGATTTATTGGGCATATTTCAGAGAATGTGAATGATAACACAAAAACATGGTTTGTGTTTGGCTGAAGCCATTTGCTATCAATCAACTGTGTTTACATTTTTTAAATCATAATGACAACAGAAACTACCCAAATGACCCTGATCAAAAGTTTACATACCCTGGTGATTTTGGCCTGATAACATGCACACAAGGAGTTTGGATGGCTATTAAAGGTAACCATTCTCACCTGTGATCTGTTTGCTTGTCATTAGTGTGTGTTTATAAAAGGTCAATGAGTTCCTGTCAAGATCATTCTGTAATGCAGGATGAGATGTTATTAGATCTGCAATCTGTCCCTAAAAGCAGTAGTAGTAGTAATCTCTAGTCCACAATAAAATTGATGAGATGTTATTAATATTATATCTGTAATCTGTCCCTCATAGCACCAGCAGCATCCTCTTCCCAGACTAGCCTGAGAGCATGTGACATGCAGCACTACGTGACTCCAGCTTATACAGAGGCTGGGTCACATGATGCCCTGGCCAATCACAGCCATGCCATTAGTAGGCATGGCTGTGATGGCCTCTAAGGGCAAACCAGTGAAACGCTGAAACACTTGTTGATTGGCTGCCCTGCAGATATTCAACATGCGTGATCAAATACCCGAACCCAGAACCCGAATACGAACTTTTTTTCAAATGTTCGGGTCCGGGTCACGGACACCCCAAAGTTCGGTACGGACCCGAACTTTACAGTACGGGTTCGCTCAACTCTACTAATGTTATAAAATGAAAGTGTATGCTGTAATCATACAACTCCTATAAGGCTGAACTCCAGCTTTTTTTGTCTGAATGACACTTCTAGTTTTGGTGCCACAGTGACAGAAAGTGAGAGTAGCCCCCCCTAATGTGTTATGGAAACCAATAAAAAAAAACACAGAGTTTCTCTTTCTCATTTTATCTAAGGGTAAATTGGATACATTGGCTTTAAAAATAATATTTTTTTCAAATAAATAATGTGCACAGCTACTGAAAATCTTAAAGTGGAACTAAAGGGATCAATGCTTACCTTTTCAAAGGTCCCCCACCAGCACTTGCATCTTCTCCTGTGTTCCAGTTTTTGGCCATCTTCATTGGCTGGCACAAGATGAATTCACTCCTGCACATGTACAGCAGCTAGTCATTTGGACAGGGGTTGGCCATTGTAAGCTGAGCTGCACATGTGCAGCTCAGTTTAAATTCTGGGGATCACTGTGCACAGATAGGTTGGTGTAGATTGTTGCAAAAAAGACATTGCATGTCTCTTCTATGATAAAAAGTTCAGCCTTAATGTGCAGTATATATGCATACATAACATAAAACTTTTTTATAATACGTTTTGCTCTCACACTCTAGGGTGTGTGAGCTGAGTAACAGTTTGCAGCAGATTGGGTCTCTTCACTTTAGGTAGATGTGATCTTCAAAATGGCTTTGTTCATTTGTTGTGACATTGATGGGCCTTCCTTTTATCACTAAAATTCCATCTACCTCATGGGAAAAATTGCCAAAAGGTTGGAAGCAATACTCAATCTTTGCTTCTAATTATCAGCCTGTCTGTCTTCATCCTGAATTTTTCTTCATCTTGATGTTTGGAAACTTCTAAATGTCAATAAAGTTTAAAGCAGAACTAAAATCCGCAGCACTTACTACTCTAGTGATGCAACCTCCCTCATTGCCAGTGCTTCCTTCTTCACCCATTCTTCTTCTAAGTTTGGCCTTAACAGCCATCTTTATTGGTTGGTCTGGGATGACATAACTCCTGTGACATAACTTCTGTACATGTGCACTGGAGGTAATTTATCCTGGTGCCAAAGGCATTCCTAGAATGTTCTCTGAGCTGCACATGCAAGTCTCAGTGTTTATTCTGAAAAAACTTGTTAACAGGAAATTTAAGAAGCGTTTATGCAAAATAGACATATATGGGTTCAATTACTAAAGGCAAATAGCCTGTTTGCAAGGGACTTTTCCTTTAGCTTAGTAAATGAGGTGAAGATCAACTGACTTCTATAATCCAATTATGTGCAAGCAAAAATGCTGTTGTTTTCTTTTTCCCTGCTAGTGATTGGGTATTCTTTGCAAAGTGAATTTTCACCACTATCACTAAGCTAAGGGAAAATGCCTTGCAACGTGAACAGCATATTTGCCTTTAGTAAGTCTACTCCCCAGAGTCTATTCTGTAATAAAAATCTACTTGCTAGCACTTTTTAAAAAATATAAATTGCATTTAGCAAAGATAAAGTAACCAGATGGGTATCATTTTCTACTTAGAAAGATTAAAGTGGCATGTTCCTTGTATTTAGTTTCATGTTTGTGTGTAATTTGATATGCTTGTAAGAAAGGGTTAACATATCCCCTAGCTAAGGCCCCCGTTTAGAGAAAGTTACCCATTGTCCCTGCCCTACTGGTGAGTGGAGCCTAGGAAAAAAGAGTGTTCTGGTGTTCCTTGGACAAGAGGAATGTAGCAGAAGGCTAAGTAGAACCATGCTGGTTCCTTCATAAGGACATTCCTAATTATGGTCCTTGAAATGCCAGAATTAACCTAAGGACAAAAGAACTTTAGATTGTACCTGAAGATATTGGTCTCTTGGATTGAATCCTGAATTGTTTAATTCACCTAGCCAAATGTTAGGAAGTTATACTCTTTATTCTATCAATCGACTTGTGTTCAACCAGTTTGTCAGGTTTTGCCCAAACGATTAGTGCTGCCGATTATATTTGGAAACACTAATTATTGTGTTCTGCCAACAGGGAAGGCTCCCCATGCTCCCCGCCGGTAGAACATAATAGCACTGTGGGAGGGATTCTCCCTTCAACACAGTCAGTGTTGGAAGGAGAGAAAAATGCATAATCTATGGCCTGCATAGCGGTAAATAAACCTGGTATTTAGATGTCTCTATTGCCTTGCACTTACCACCTGGTGGATATGGGTATACCTATGAAATATTCTGTATAGATGCCTGTTAAACCATGCACTATCCTAACTCACTGAGTTTAAAATCAGGGCACACAGCAATGTATTGTGTTAACTATAAAACAAGAAGTATATCAGTTTTCAGCCCATGTTAACCTTAGATAGACAATAATTGATTATTTTGGCCTATGATCAGTGGATAATTACAAATGCTGCATCAGCACCCTTGTGCTACATTCTAGCAATTTATTATGGATTCTGAATATTGACATGAAGACAAAAGTAAAGTAAGGAAATAAAAAGAAGAAAAACATCTCCCTTGCCTCCAACTTGCCAGATTTGATTTGCATAACCCCGGAGTCAAATGAAGAAAATCTACGTACTTTCTCACATTAGCTTCCCCTCCCTGCAGTTCCCGAAGGGAGTTCAGTCTCCAATGCGAGATAATCTGTGGATCAATGAAGCCGGATGTAAAACTCCTACTAAGCCATGTTTTCCCAGCTGGGGGTAAATTCTTTTCCCTGTATTTAAAACTTTCTAATTTGAAATGTGAATCTGTCCTTAGCGCTCTAACCATAAGAAAAAGATTCTATGCTAAGATGTTAACTATTTCCTAAGCATATTTGTTTAATGTCAATATCAGGAAATAAACTAAACTTAATAATTCAACATCTGGCAATTAAATAAAAATATACACATGTCCAATAATTCTCAGAAAAACAATACGTTGAATATTAATGGGTTATGCAATAGAGATCTGACAATGAGCTATCTAATTCCATGCATTTTATAAACATAAAAAACTGTTATCCATTGATGAATGCATACAGTTTAGATATCATGCTGGAACAAAAGGCATGGTATACAGAAATACATAGTTAATAATGTTGAAAAAATCTTTTGCATAACTAACTAAATTTACTGTTCAAATACAGTACTAAGACAAAACAGAAGAGATAACATTCATATTCAACAGCAATATGTATAAAGTACCTCTTGTGCTACACACATTTTCAGTCAGGTCAGGAGGAGGGCATGGCCTGGTACGTGCATGGTGCTAAGCATAGGTAATCAACTCCAACTCTCAATAGGTTTCCCCAGCTTCACAGCAGCACAGGACACCACAAAGCAGAACTAATGGGAAAGCAGCAGCCCAAGAAACCGTGACAGACAAGCAGCAGCTCTCTCTCCAGGAGACTGAGCACCTTTTTCCCAACAATCCCTCATTTACTCTTGGGACAAGGCAGAAACATATAGCCAAGATGGTGCCTAAAGCCTCTTCTTTAGCATGTATCTGCCTTATCCCTTGGCTCAGGCCATATATCACTCACATCCAAAATCATGCCTTAATAAATCCCTGAGTTCACATGAACGGTGGGACACAAAGACCTGCATCAAAACACTACCCACCAAAAGGGACTTTGTTTCTTATCTAAAACACCTTGAGGACATTTATGAAAAGAGATTTCATAGTTAAAAAGAGGCATGGAGGTCAGAATTGAAGATATTCAGCAGACCACAATGATTTAAGGGCTACCTACCCTACCTAGCCTTAAGCCAACAACTGATTTACCAGCAAGGTGATATTAAAAACAGAAGCAGATGGGTCAATATCATATTACAGGGTCTAAGACTAAGGATCTGGCACCTGCAGCCACTGCAATCTTTAACCAATTATGAGAGAAACCTAAAGATGCCTCAATTGAAATAGACAGAATCACTGGCCCCTGATCCTGGATAAGATAGTTACATAGTTAGTCAGGTTAAAAAAAGGCACAAGTCCATCTAGTTCAACCAATAAAAGGGAAAATAATATACAAGCCTATATACACAATCCTTTACCCACAGTTGATCCAGAGGAAGGCAAAAAAACCCCAGTAAAGCATGATCCAATTTGCTCCAGCGGGGAAAAACATTCCTTCCTAATACCCCGAGAAGCAATCGGATATGCCCTGGACCAACTTTACCTATAAATGTTAGTATCCAGTTATATTATGTACATTTAGGAAATAATCCAGGCTATTTTTAAAGCAAGCTACTGAGCTAACCAGAACCAGCTCTTGAGGGAGTCTATTCCACATTTTCACAGCTCACAGCTTACTGTGAAGAAACATTTCTGTATTTGGAGATTAAATCTCTTTTTCTCCAGATGTAAAGAGTGACCCCTTGTCCTCTGTGACGACCTTAAAGTGAATAACTCAATACCAAGATCACTATATGGAGCACTTATGTATTTATTCATATTTATCATATCCCCCTCATCGCCTCTTGTCAAGAGAAATTTTCTAATCTATCCTTCATGCATCTTATCAGTTTGGTTGCCCTTCTCTGCACTTTTTCCTGTTAACCAATATCTTTTTCTAATCTATCCCGCACAGCAGCACCAGGAACCTCTCCCTATACTAAGTATGAGATTATTTTAGAACGCTAATCTTTCCCTCACAGCGGCGGCAGCATCCTTTTCCTACACTAGCCTGAGAGCATGTTACATGCAGCGCTACGTGACTCCAGCTCATCTCGAGGCTGGGTCACATGATGCACTGGCCAATCACAGCCGTGCCATTAGTAGGCATGGCTGTGATGACTTCTAAGGGCAAACGATTGAAACGCTTGTTGATTGGCTGCCCTGCAGCTATTCAAAAGGCACAAAAAATACCCGAACCAGAACCCTGACTTTTTCTCAAATGTCCGGGTTCGGGACACGGACACCCCAAAGTCCGGTACGAACCCGAACTTTACAGTTCGGGTTCGCTCAACTCTATCACAGATATGCAATTTCATAACGGACCCCTCAATAGCACAGAATAGCGCTGATTATGGATCCAAAAACACTGACAAATTACATTTTGTGTTTGACCCTTTGGGTGACATAGAATCTCACATTTTAGATCCACATTTTTTCTTTCCTCAAAAGGATCCGATCGAAGTCACCCCTTATGGAGTGTAAATTCAGGACATAAATGCCCTTGACCTTGAAGCCTGAAGGATCCTTTTGTTGAAATTTGTTAAAATGAATTGCCAGTGGTTTATCGTCCCCTTCCTTAAACTTCCTGATCCTGGATAAATGCTCACCTATCCTCGTCCTCAAGGATCTCTTGGTTTTCCCAATATATGCCTTTCCACAAGGACAGGTGAACATGTAGATTCCCTGGATGATGAGCAATTAACAAATTGTTTAATATGATATTGCTTAGTGTGATCAGCGTTCCAAAAGGTGTCCGTCCTCCCCACTAAATTACAGATGTTTCATCTACCGCATTTGAACATTCCGAGTGTCACCGATTTGTTTAACCAGTTACTAGCTCTATTCCGTACATATTCTGAGTGTACAAGTCTATCTTTGAATTGTTGACTCTCTTGGCCACCATCTGGGGTCTAGGCCCAACATAAAAAGTGGCCCAAATTTGAACCATAGACAACATGAACACAAAATGATTACAAAAAACTCCACCACCTTGTCATTAAAATTATCAA
>BLSH010396180.1:459400-471190 GCA_018402905.1 Glandirana rugosa
AGATATTTTTTTGACTAAAAAAAAGGTTGTTTACATTTTTTACCAAGACCCCCAATTCCCAATTTTTGACATATATAAAATAGTGTGGAACAGTTCACATGATATATGGCGTACCTGTCTATATATCACCTGTGAGTTATGCACCACACATATATATATATATGTATATATATATAGTCCGACATATATAAAATTATGTGGTTCATTTCACATGATATATGGAATACATGTCACATGTGACTATATATCATGTGACACGTACATATATATATATATATATGATCTGATATCTATATATAGATAGATATATATAACATGTCCTGTGGTTCTAAACCAAATATTGGTGATATATAGCACCCGTCCAGGACCCAACCTTGGTGTCCTGTACAATATATATAGATAGATATATATCTATAGTCTAGTATATATATATATATATACATGCACAGTGTACTATATATCAGTGTACACTGTACATAAGGTATATAGTACACTTTACTTGGTGTATTAAAATATATACAGCCTGATATATATATATGTATATATATATATACACACCACGTATTGAGTGTCCACTATATATCTGTCCATGCGGTATATAGTACACTTGACAAGGTGTGATAAAATATATACAGTTTTTAACCCTTAACCCCCAGAACCATTTTTTACATTTGTTGGAAAAAAAATCAGTTTTTTTATAGAAAATTACTTAGAACCCCCAAACATTATATATTTTTTTCAAACACCCTAGAGAATAAAATGGCGATCGTTGCAATACTATTTGTCACACGGTATTTGCGCAGCGGTCTTTCAAGTGCAATTTTTTTTGAGTTAAAAAATAAGACAACAGTAAAGTTACCTCAATTTTTTTGTATATTGTGAAAGAGGATATTATGCCAAGTAAATAGATATCATACATGTTAGGGTTGAAAATTGTGCACACTTTCGCAATGGCGACAAACTCCGGTACTTAACATTATATATTTTTTTCAAACACCCCAGAGAATAAAATGGCACTCATTGCAATACTTTTTGTCACACAGTATTTGCGCAGCGGTCTTTCAAGCGCTTTTTGTTTTGGAAAAAAAAAAGGTTTTTTTGAGTTAAAAAATAAGACAAGAGTAAAGTTAGCCCAATTTTTTGTATATTGTGAAAGAGGATGTTACGCCGAGTAAATAGATACCATACATGATACGGTTGAAAATTGCGCACACCCTCGGAATGGTGACAAACTCCAGTACTTAAAAATCTCCATAGGTGACGCTTTAAAAATTTTTAACGGTTACCAGTTTAGAGGTTCAGAGGAGGTCTTTTGCTAGAATTACTGCTCACTCTCTGGCGATTGCGGCGATACCTCACATGTGTGGTTTGAACACCGTTTTCATATGCGGGCATGACTTACGTATGCGTTTTCTTTGCTGCACGAGCTTGCGGGGACGGTGGCGATTTAACTTTTTTTTTATTATTTTATTATATTTTTCATCTTAACACTGTTCCTTTAACAAAAAAATCTGATCACTTTTATTGCTATCACAAGGAATGTCAACATCCCTTGTGATAGTAATATATGGTGACAGGTACTCTTTATGGAAGGATGGGGGGTCCCCATCCCTCCTTTACACTTCACAGTATTCAGATCACCAAAAACGGTGATTCTGAATATTGTTTTTTTTTTAAAACCGGCGCCGTTAGGCGCCAAGTAAATTGGAAGTGACGTTGTAACGTTGCTTCCGGGAATGTATGAAGGAGTCCCAATCAAAGCTGATTCCAGGTTTCACAGGGACTCCACACAGCGGCCAGAAGCGTCAGATCGGAGCTCCCATCTCCCCTGCCTGGGATAACGACCGAGCAGCTCCCGAGCCGGAAAGGCTGTTATTAACGGATAGCCAGCCGCCTGCTCTAAAAAACGGTACCAGGGTATAGCCTGTAGCTGCAGACTATACCTGTAGCTGCAGACTATACCCCGATACTTCTACTTAAAGCAGCCACTGTTTATAAACAGTGATTTGCGTTAAGTGGTTACACTAATTTACAACAGCAGGGCCCGTTCCTGTGCCCAACAAAAGTAACTGCAAGGGGTTACAGTGTTCTGGCTCTGACAACACCCAAGGCCCAAGTTTTCACCACCCGTTGGACTGTGGCATGTCATCACAATTTTTAACCACTTAACGTGAATTGCCATTTATAAACGGTGGCAGCTTTAAGTGGGTGTATCAGGGTATAGCCTGCAGCTACAGGCTATGCTCCGGTATCGTTTAGTGCAGGCGGCCGGCTATCCGGTGATAATGGCCGATCCGGCTCGGAAGTCGCTCGGTCTTTATCCCGGGGAGCGGGAGGGGCCACCCCCCCTCCCGCCACCGTCCGCCGCTCTTCTCCAGTCTCCCGTCCCACCAGGAGACCGGAGCTCTGATCCGTCACTTCTGGCCGCTGTGTGGAGGCCCTGTGGAAGCCGGAATCGGCTTCAATCGGGACTCCTTCGTACATTTCCGGAAGCAACGTTAGAACGTCACTTCTGGTATGCTCAGCAGGAAATGGCACCGGTGTTAAAAAAATTACAGTATTCAGAATCGCCGTTTTTGGCGATCTGAATACTGTGAAGTGCAAAGGAGGGATGGGGGTCTTTTAGACCCCCCATCCTTCCATAAAGTGTACCTGTCAGCACATATTACTATCACAAGGAATGTTTACATTCCTTGTGATAGCAATAAAAGTGATCAGATTTTTTTTTTTTTTTAAAGGAACAGTGTTAAGAGGAAAAATATAATTAAATAAATAAATAAAAAAAATTTAAAGTGCCACCGTAACCGGGAGCTTGCGCAGCAAAGAAAACGCATATTTAAGTCACGCCCGCATATGAAAACGGTGTTCAAACCACACATGTGAGGTATCGCCGTGATTGCTAGAGTGTGAGCAGTAATTCTAGCAAAAGATCTCCTCTGCCCCTCTAACCTGGTAACCGTAAAAAAAAAAATTAAAATGTCGCCTATGGAGATTTTTAAGTACCGGAGTTTGTCGCCATTCCGAAAGTGTGCGCAATTTTTAACCCTAACATGTATGATATCTATTTACTTGGCGTAATATCCTCTTTCACAATATACAAAAAAATTGAGGTAACTTTACTGTTGTCTTATTTTTAAAATCAAAAAAAAAATTGCACTTGACAGATCGCTGCGCAAATACCGTGTGACAAATAGTATTGCAACGATCACCATTTTATTCTCTAGGGTGTTTGAAAAAAATATATAATGTTTGGGGGTTCTAAGTAATTTTCTAGCAAAAAAAATGATTTTAACTTGTAAACAACAAGTGTAAAAAAGGGCTCTAGAGCTTAAGTGGTTAAACTAATTTACAACATCAGGCCCAGTTCCTCTGTCCAACAAGAGTAACTGCAAGGGGTTACAGTGTTCTGGCACCGCCAGCACACAAGGCCCAATTTTTGGCCACCTGTTTGACTGGGGGCTTTCGTCAGAATTTGTAAACTAATTTACATCAGGCCCAGTTCCTCCATCCAACAAGAGTAACTGCAAGGGGTTACAGTGTTCTGGCAACGTCAACACACAAGGCCCAATTTTTCGCCACCTGTTGGACTGGGGGATTTTATCACAATTTTTTAACTAATTTACAACAGCAGGGCCCGCTCCAAAATAAACAAAAAAATGATGTGCGGTTCCCCCCAAAATCAAAACCAGGCCCTTCAGGCCTGGTATGGAATTTAAGGGGAACCCCGTGCCAATTTTTTTTTAAAAAACGATGTGCGCTTCCCCCCAAGATCCAAACCAGGCCCTTCAGGTCTGGTATGGAATTTAAGGAGAACCCGTGCCAAAATTTAAAACAAAATGACATGCGGTTCCCGCCAAAATTCAAACCAGGCCCTTCAGGTCTGCTATGGAATTTAAGGGGAACCCCTGCCTAAATTAACTTAAAAAAATGACTTGCGGTACCCCCCAAAATTCAAACCAGGCCCTTCAGGTCTGGTATGGAATTTAAGGGGAACCCTGTGCCAATTTTTTTTTTTAAATATGAAGTGCGGTTCCCCCCAAAATCCAAACCAGGCCCTACGGGTCTGGTATGGTTTCTAAGGGAAACCCCACACCAAATTTAAAAAAAAAATGGTGTGGGTCCCCCCCAAAATCCAAACCAAACCCTTATCCGAGCATGCAGCCCTAGCATGGCAGGAGGGAATGGGGATGAGCGAGCACCCCCTCCGAACCATGTCAGGCCACATGCCCTCAACATGGGGAGGATGCTTTGAGGTCCCCCCAAAGCACCTTGTCCCCATTTTTGATGGGGAGGAGGGCCTCATCCCCACAACCCTGGCCGGTGGTTGTGGGGGTCTGCGGGCAGGGGGCTTATCAGAATCTGGAAGCCCCCTTTAATAAGGGGGCCCCCAGATCCCAACCCCCCCATGTGAATATGTTTGGGGTACTCTGTACCCCTACCCATTCACCAAAAAAGGAGTGTAGTGTACAAAAAACCAATAGGCAGTTTTTGACAAGTCCTTTATTTTGTATTATAGCTCTTTCTTCTTTCTTCTTTCTTCCTCCATCTTCTCCTGGCCCGCTCCTTCTTCTGGTCTTCTTCTTCTTTTAGTCTTCTTATTTCCTCTCTTCGTCTTCAATCTTCAATCTTCAATCTTCATCTTCATCTTGATCTTCTTTCTTCTTTCCCCGCTGCCTCTCTCTCCACTGGTGCAGTCCCCTGGGCGGTCTTCAGGATGACAGTACTTTTATAAGAAGGGACGGGCTACCCAGTGACGTAACTGAGTGAACCTGCCCCCTTCTGACGTCATGTGATGTCAGAGGGGGCGGGTCACCCATTTACATCACCAGCGGCCCCGCCCCTTCTTATTAAAGAACTGTCACCGTGAAGACTGCCCATTCAGCAAGACGCGCAGGGGCCGGACTGCACCAGTGGAGAGCACGGCGGCGGGGAAAGAAGATGAAGATGAAGATTGAAGACAAAGAGAGGAAGCAAGAAGGATTAAAGAAGAAGAAGACCAGAAGAAGAACCGGGCCAGGAGAAGATGGAGGAAGAAAGAAGAAAAGAGCTATAATACAAAATAAAGGACTTGTCAAAAACTGCCTAATGTTTTTCTTTTTACACTACACTCCTTTTTTGGTGAACAGGTAGGGGTATAATGTACCCCAAACCTGTTCACATAGGGGGGGTCGGGATCTGGGGGCCCCCTTATTAAAGGGGGCTTCAAGATTCTGATAGCCCCCCCGCCCGCAGACCCCCACAAGCACCGGCCAGGCTTGTGGGGAAGAGGCTCTTGTCCCCATCAACATGGGGACAAGGTGCTTTGAGGTGGAGGGCAGAGCCCCCCTCCCCCAAAGCACCCATACTCCCCATGTTGAGGGCATGCAGCCTGGTATGGTTCAGGAGGGGGGGCTCACTCGCCTCCCATCCTAACTGGCCAGGGCTGCGTGCTCGGATAAAGGTCTTATTTGAATTTTAGGGGGACCCCCAAGTAAATTTTTTTTAAATTTGGCGCGGGGTTCCCCTTTATGTCCAAACCAGACCCGAAGAGCCTTGTTTGGACTGGGTGGTGGGCAATTTTTTGTATATTGCCAGGAACCGGCAATACATTACAGCCGCGATTTTAAATGACAATTTTTCCTATGGAAATTTCATTTTTTTATGGCTATGTTCTACACCTTACAGAGATGTGCCCTTTTACACACAGACTAAGGACACCCCCCAGGGACAATATTTAAAGGATGTTTTTTTTTGGGGGGGGTAAATTCATGTTGTCTATGGTTCAAATTTGGACCACTTTTTATGTTTTTTTCTAAATAAATAAATATTTTTCATCATATTGCCTCCTTGATGTTGTCTTAGGGGATGATGACTTTTAGCCTGTAAAAGAGTATTAGCGGCCGTACTCTTCCTAAATGCTTGGGTCTCAATCCGCCCATTCACTGTCTTGATACATAGATCTAGGAACGGAAGTGACTCCCTGTCACATGTATATGTCAGCCTGATGTTCCTCTCGTTTATATTCAGTTCATCCAGTAACTCCACAAGTTGGGGTTCAGTGCCCCCCCACAGCATAAACACGTCGTCTATGTACCTCACCCAGAGTAAACTGTGGGTGAGGTACAACACCCACAGGACAACCTCCTCCTCCCAAGATCCGAGGTGCAAGCATGCATACGCCGGGGCTCACAGTGCTCCCATGGAGGTTCCCCGGAACTGCTGGTAGCTTAAGCCCAAGAATTGGAAAAAATTGTGCGTCAGCATAAATTCCAGTAATTTGATGACCAACTTGTTATGTGCCCCATACTGTGGGAACCTCCTGTGTAAGAATTGGGTAACTGCCCGAAGTCCCCACTGGTGGCGTATAGACGTGTACAGGGATTCCACGTCTATCCCCACCAGCAGGGCACCTGGTGGGACCCGGACATCATGCAGCCTGTGTAACACATCACGCATATCCTGTACAAAGGATGTGTTAGAAAAAGATTGTGCTGAGGACGTGTTTGCATTTTGTTGTTGTTTCCTCTAGCCCCCGGAGGAGGCGGTGCCGGGCAGCTCTATTTAAACAGTGTGCTTCCTGTAAGCAAGTGCTGTCCGTTCTACAGCGTTTAGTGTGAGTTCCTTGATACCTGTTCCTGTGACCCGGCCTGCTTTGACCCTGCTCTAAACTCCTCCACACTGACCCTGGCTTCCACGACCACTCTTCTGCCTGCTCCCTTGTACCTTGCTGCCTGAACGTTGCCGACCCAGCCTGAACCCAACCATCCGTCTGCCTGAACCCTTGTACTGCACCGCCCGCCAGTTACCAACCCGGACGGCCTCACAACCCTTCTGCCTGCACGAGCTCCAGCGGACATCTACCTTTGCACCAGAGACTGTCCAGCCCTCTTGTCCCCCCGTGCTCCTGAGTTCCCTGTCTGCACTACCAGGGCCTCACGAACCGGGGCCGCAAGAGAGGTACCCCCTGCATAAGCCAGACTCCATCACCAGGTACGTGACAGGATGGAAGTTCAGATGCTAAATCCTTAATCAATCGATCAACAAACTTACCAAACCTCTCCAGGGGACCGCCTATCGCCGAGACGAGCGGTCTCCCTGGAGGATTGGTCATATCTTTATGTAGCTTCGGAATTATGTAGAACGTGGCGAGGTTACTGGTATCTACTTTGAGAAAACCCCACTCTTTAACGGATATTAACCCTTCATCATTTGCTAACCTCAGAACAGTGGCGGCTGGTGAAGTTTTAGGATGGGGGGCACCAGACCACGCCTGCCATTTTGGCCCCTCCCACTTCTCATAAGCCACAACCCTTACAGAATTCACCCACTCCGTTCCCTGTATTAAACCCATAGTGTAAGGAGTATACAGCCCAGCATCACAGATATGGTATACAGCTCAGCATCACAAGACACAGTTTAGAGCCCCAGCATCACAGGACACAGTATACAGCCCCAGCATCACAGGACACAGTATACAGCTCAGCATCACAGGACACAGTATACAGCCCCAGCATCACAGGACACAGTATACAGCCCAGCATCACAGGACACTGTATACAGCTCAGCATCACAGGACACAGTATACAGCTCAGCATCACAGGACACAGTATACAGCTCACCATCACAGTACACAGTATACAGCTCAGCATCACAGTACACAGTATACAGCTCAGCATCATAGGACACAGTATACAGCTCAGCATCACAGGACACAGTGTACAGCTCAGCATCTCAGGACAGAGTGTACAGCTCAGCATCACACGCCACAGTGCACAGCTCAGCATCACAGGACACAGTATACAGCTCAGCATCACAGGACACAGTATACAGCTCAGCATCATAGGACACAGTATAATGCTCAGCATCACAGGCCACAGTATACAGCTCAGAATCATAGGACACAGTATACAGCTCAGCATCACAGGACACAGTATACAGCTCAGCATCCTTCGCTAACCTCAGAACAATGGCGGCTGGTGAAGTTTTAGGATGGGGGCGCCAGACCCCGCCTGCCATTTTGGCCTTTTTGGCCCCTCCCACTTCCCATAAGCCACAACCCTTACAGAATTCACCCACTCTGTTCCCTGTATTTCACCCATAGTGTCAGGAGTATACAGCCCAGCATCACAGATACAGTATACAGCTCAGCATCACAAGACACAGTATAGAGCCCCAGCATCAAAGGACACAGTATACAGCTCCAGCATCACAGGACACAGTATACAGCTCAGCATCACAGGACACAGTATACAGCTCCAGCATCACAGGACACAGTATACAGCCCAGCATCACAGGACACAGTATACAGCCCAGCATCACAGGACACAGTATACAGCTCAGCATCACAGGACACAGTATATAGCCCAGCATCACAGTACACAGTACACAACTTAGCATCACAAGACACAGTACAAAGCCCAGCATCACAGGACACAGTATACAGCCCAGCATCACAGGACACAGTATACAGCTCAGCATCACAGGACACAGTATACAGCTCAGCATCACAGGACACAGTATACAGCTCAGCATCACAGGACACAGTGTACAGATCAGCATCACAGGACACAGTGCACAGCTCAGCATCACAGGACACAGTGTACAGATCAGCATCACAGGACACAGTGCACAGCTCAGCATCACAGGACACAGTATACAACTCAGCATCACAGGACACAGTACACAGCTCAGCATCACAGGACACAGTATACAGCTCAGCATCACCGGACACAATATACAGCTCAGCATCACAGGACACAGTATATAGCCCAGCATCACAGTAAACAGTACACAACTCAGCATCACAAGACACAGTACAAAGCCCAGCATCACAGGACACAGTATACAGCCCAGCATCACAGGACACAGTATACAGCTCAGCATCACAGGGCACAGTATACAGCTCAGCATCAAAGAACACAGTATACAGCTCAGCATCACAGGACACAGTACTCAGCTCAGTATCACAGGACACAGTATACAGCTCAGTATCACAGGACACAGTATACAGCTCAGCATCACAGGACACAGTATACAGCTCAGCATCACAGGACACCGTATACAGCTCAGTATCGTAGGACACAGTATACAGCTCGGCATCACAGGACAAAAGTATACAGCTCAGCATCACAGTACACAGTATACATCTCAGCATCATAGGACACAGTATACAGCTCAGCATCACAGGACACAGTGTAGTGCTCAGCATCACAGGACACAGTGTACAGCTCAGCATCACAGGACACAGTGTACAGCTCAGCATCACAGGACACAGTGTAAAGCTCAGCGACACAGTGCACAGCTCAGCATCACAGGACACAGTATACAGCTCAGCATCACAGGACACAGTATACAGCTCAGCATCATAGGACACAGTATAAAGCTCAGCATCAAAGGACACAGTATACAGCTCAGCATCATAGAACACAGTATACAGCTCAGCATCACAGGACACAGTATACAGCCCCAGCATCACAGGAAACAGTATACAGCTCAGCATCACAGGACACAGTATACAGCCCCAGCATCACAGGACACAGTATAGAACCCAGCATCACAGGACACAGTATACAGCCCAGTATCACAGGACACAGTATACAGCTCAGCATCACAGGACACTGTATACGACTCAGCATCACAAGACACAGTATACAGCCCAGCATCACAGGACACAGTATACAGCCCAGCATCACAGGACACGGTATACATCTCAGCATCATAGGACACAGTATACAGCTCAGTATCACAGGACATCGTATACAGCTCAGCATCACAGGACACAGTATACATCTCAGCATCATAGGACACAGTATACAGCTCAGCATCACAGGACACAGTGTAGTGCTCAGCATCACAGGACACAGTGTACAGTTCAGCATCACAGGACACAGTGTACAGCTCAGCATCACAGGACACAGTGTACAGCTCAGCGACACAGTGCACAGCTCAGCATCACAGGACACAGTATACAGCTCAGCATCATAGGACACAGTATAAATCTCAGCATCACAGGACACAGTATACAGCTCAGCATCATAGAACACAGTATACAGCTCAGCATCACAGGACACAGTATACAGCCCCAGCATCACAGGAAACAGTATACAGCTCAGCATCACAGGACACAGTATACAGCCCCAGCATCACAGGACACAGTATAGAACCCAGCATCACAGGACACCGTATAAAGCCCAGCATCACAGGACACAGTATACAGCTCAGCATCACAGGACACAGTATACGACTCAGCATCACAAGACACAGTATACAGCCCAGCATCACAGGACACAGTATACAGCCCAGCATCACAGGACACGGTATACATCTCAGCATCATAGGACACAGTATACAGCTCAGTATCACAGGACACCGTATACAGCTCAGCATCACAGGACACTGTAAACAGCTCAGTATCGTAGGACACAGTATACAGCTCGGCATCACAGGACACAGTGTACAGCTCAGCATCACAGGACACAGTGTACAGCTCAGCGACACAGTGCACAGCTCAGCATCACAGGACACAGTATACAGCTCAGCATCACAGGACACAGTATACAGCTCAGCATCATAGGACACAGTATAAAGCTCAGCATCACAGGACACAGTATACAGCTCAGCATCATAGAACACAGTATACAGCTCAGCATCACAGGACACAGTATACAGGTCAGCATCCTTCGCTAACCACAGAACAGTGGCGACTCGTGAAGTATTAGGATGGGGGCGTCAGATCCCGCATGCCCTTTTGGCCCATCCCACTTCTCATAAGCCACAACCCTTACAGAATTCACCCACTCTGTTCCCTGTATTCCACCCATAGTATCAGGAGTATACAGCCCAGCATCACAGATACGGTATACAGCTCAGCATCACAAGACATAGTATAGAGCCCCAGCATCACAGGACACAGTATACAGCCCCAGCATCACAGGACACAGTATACAGCTCAGCATCACAGGACACAGTATACAGCCCCAGCATCACGGGACACAGTATACAGCTCCGCATCACAGGACACAGTATACAGCCCCAGCATCACAGGACACAGTATAGAACCCAGCATCACAGGACACAGTATACAGCCCAGCATCACAGGACACAGTATACAGCTCAGCATCACAGGACACAGTATACGACTCAGCATCACAAGACACAGTATACAGCCCAGCATCACAGGACACAGTATACAGCCCAGCATCACAGGACACAGTATACAGCTCAGCATCACAGGACACAGTATACAGCTCAGCATCACAGGACACAGTATACAGCTCAGTATCATAGGACACAGTATACAGCTCAGCATCACAGGACACACTATACAGCTCAGCATCACAGGACACAGTATACAGCCCTAGCATTACAGGACACAGTATACAGCTCAGCAGCACAGGACACGGTATTCAGCTCAGCATCACAGGACACAGTATACAGTTCAGCATCATAGGACTTAGTATACAGCTCAGCATCACAGGACACAGTATACAGCTCAGCATCACAGGACACAGTATACAGCTCAGCATCACAGGACACAGTACACAGCTCAGCATCACAGGACACAGTATACAGCTCAGCATCACAGGACACAATATACAGCTCAGCATCACAGGACACAGTATACAGCTCAGCATCACAGGACAGTGTACAGCTCAGCATCACAGGACACAGTACACAGCTCAGCATCACAGGACACAGTACACAGCTCAGCATCACAGGACACAGTACACAGCTCAGCATCACAGGACACAGTATACAGCTCAGCATCACAGGACACAGTACACAGCTCAGCATCACAGGACACAGTATACA
>BLSH010396180.1:484568-495837 GCA_018402905.1 Glandirana rugosa
CCAAGACGACCAGGCAGGCTTGAAGCCCTGTTTCAGGCCCAGGCCCAGGCCTGCCTTGGGCTTGCTAGCGTACCTGTGGTTACAGCCATTTTTGTGCCTAAAAGTTCGGGTCCCCATTGATTTCAATGGGGTTTGGTGTCCATGCGATCGTTCGGGTTCCGTCCGGACCCGGACCCGGACTTTGTCCCGAAGTTCGGACGGACCAGCAGAACCCGAACTTCCAGAGGTTCGCTCAACTCTAGTAATAACGTTACTTTCACCAGTGCATCAAAGTGAGGGGTACGTAAATTAATACCCCACAGCCTGGTGCCCATCAACAAGCAAATGGTTGAGACTATCAAGAATGTTTGTGACTCCTCTTGAAGTACCTGCTTGGTACTGAAGGGCAGACAGATTATAAAAGGAGCATTGAAGTTGCATCAAAGTCGGATCATTGTCTTAACTGATCCGACTTTGGCATGTGACTTGTGCTCTGAGGATCTTGAAGGGGAACTCCACACCAAATTTAATAAAGAAAATGGCATGGGGTCCCCCTCCAAGAGCATAGCAGGCCCTTCGGTCTGGTATGGGTTTTAGGGGGAACCCCAATGCAGAAATAACAGCGTAGGGTCTCCCTAAAATTCATACCAGACCCTTTGGTTTGGTATGGATTTTAAGGGGACCCCCATGCAGAAAAAATGGCATAGGGTCCCCCCAAAATCCATGCCAGACCCTTAGCCGAGCAAGCAGCCTGGCAGGCCAGGAAAGGGGGTGGGGATGAGAGAGCGCCCCCTCCACCTCCTGGACCATACCAGGCCACAGGGCCTCAACATGGGGAGTATGGGTGCTTTGGAGAAGGGGGGCTCTGAGTCCCCACCCCAAAGCACCTCGTCCCCATGTTGATGAGGACAAGGGCCTCTTCCTGACAGCCCTTGCCGGTGGTTGTCGGGGTCTCTGGATGGCGGGCTTATCGGAATCTGGAAGCCCTCTTTAACAAGGGGGCCCCCAGATCCCGCCCCCCCCCCACCCTATGTGAAGGAGCATGGGCCATTCACCTGAAAAAAGTGTAAAAAAAAAACACACTACACAGGTTTTTAAAATATTTTATTAAATCAGCTCCGTCGTCTTCTCCCTTTCCGTCTCTTCTTTCTTATGCTCTATTGTGGGTTCTTCTTTCTTCTGAGGGGTCTTCTATCTTTTTTTGCCTGTCTTCTCCACTGTCCTCTTCCCTCTGTTCTCCCTCTCTTCTTCTTCCATGTTGACATGACGCAATCTCCTGCACGAATGCCGGCTCCACTGTGTGCTGTTACTTATATTGGCATGGGATGAGGCCATCCGCTGATGTCATCTGGAGGACCAGCCCCTTGTGATGTCACAGCCCCGCCCCAGGTGGAGTTTGTATAAAGTGCTATAATAGTCAGGAAAGGAGTGTGCAATCTCCCGAGGGTTTAATATATTATATTTCATCTGTAGGCTTATTAAAAGGGCTATTTTAGTCTTAACTTTTTTTGCTGTCAACCAAACCCCCCCCCCATTGTTATTGGCATAGAATCTTTCATGTGTCTAAGATATTTGTTGTGCTGTTTGCACAATAGCCCCCTAAGTTTGTGCCTGAGTTTAATTAGAGAGGATAGGTATTCTTATTTGGGTGTGTTTTTCAGTTTGTTTTTCATGTATGATGGCTAAGACAGAATTAACATGTGTTTGATGCTGTTTTTTGGGCCGTGCACTAAGTTGTATGATGATACCTGTTATGTGTGCCTTATGGACATTCAATAAGGTAAAAATATCAAGGGTAGTGGGTGCATTGTTTTGGAATTATTCCCAGAGGTGCTGAGAGATCACATTGGAGTTGGCAGAGAATTGAATAACCTTTACAACACCAAATATACACAGGTTTTCATGCATCCTTCTCTTCCACTGTATTTACAGCATGATCTGACTAAGTTATATCAGCAATGTAAGATGAGAATACCTTTGCAACAACCATTTATCAGCAACAAACATGTCTATGCATGAATAGGAATTATGCCTATGTGAGAAGAAGGTGCAGTCTCCTTCATTGATTTTGTGACAGTGCCATACACCTTCCAGATGAAATAAAGCTCTTAGTAAAGGGATGTGTTCCTGGGCCGAGGAAGAAGAATCTATCTGTTGCTTCACTGTGAGGTTAAAGTCACCACATATAAGGACATTTCCTTGCTGCTATTGAAACAGCTTGCAAAGAAATCTCAACTAATGAAAATTCGGTCTGAATGGTCTGCCATTGCTATCACAGAGAAGAATAATATATCTTCCCTCCATGTCAAGCGCTAAGTCCTGCAGAGTGAAAGAGTATTTCTAATTGCAAAAAGTACTCCTCTATTTTTAGAGGTTACATAGGCCATGTAAACAAGAGGAAATTCTTTGTGGCTGCATTTGGGGGCAGAATCCAATTGAAAATGGGTCTCCTGGATGCAGACAATTTTTGCATGTAGTTTACTGGCTTCTTGCCACATAGAGAAAAGTTTTGCTGATGGTTTAGCCCATGGGCATTGATGGACACAATTTTGAATCCCATAACAGAATATTAGGCAAGGAACAACTTATTTAGCCATTTCCAGAGGTTTTGCAGATGGGAATGGTGTTGTAGCACATAAAGCTCATTGTATTCAAGGTCTCTGCATTTGCGACCTGTTGAGTGATGCAAAAATTAACTATATGAAGAGAAATAGAGTCATAATCCAGCATAGGATTGTAAGCTTTTGACCAAAAATGCAAGCAGCAAGGTTAGAATGGAAGATAAGGAAAACAAAAAGGGTCCTTGGATGAACCGAGTGCAGCAGGTACTATAGTGAAGGCTTGGGGGGATAGAGTAAGTTTGATTTTACTTTCTTCACCAGGGATTATAGACCAAAGGTACACAGGTCGAGAGCTATCGATGGCCACTTTGATGATGTTTCTTAGAAGGGCGTTAGACACTGCTTGCCACTGGGAAAGTGTCACACTGACAAAAAAGTTGTAAACCTTCTTCTACTGTTGTGACCTGAGTGGTTATGTTAGGGGTAACATTATGTTTTATGGCAAGTGTAGATGGGTATTTCCATCTGTGTGTGATTTTGTGATACCTGAGGGCTTTAGCTATGGTTAGAACATTGCCACATTGCTTCAGAGTATGCTGCGATAGATCAGGAAGAATCCACAGCTTTAGAAATTGCTTAGGATATTGATCTGATCTACGGAGGGACTCCATGTTTTTTTTTTTCAAGTGGTAAAAGTGAATCCTCAGCAAAAAATGTCACTTGGAATGTTGGGAGGCTGAAAGTTGGGTTTGGGTATACAATGTACCCAATAAATGATGAGTAAGTGCTGGAGTAAGGAAAGGTAGTACAGCTAAGAAAATGTCCTGCACATACTGTAGTAACTGGGAGCAAAGAATTGATTCAGGCACGCCACAAAATATATTTTAATTTGGCTTTAATACAGGTCAGATCCTCACTCTGTGCTTTGTGGGTCCACCAGAGTGTTAAAGGAAGAAGTATATTCACATGTCTTATACTCATAGTTACATACTTACATAGTTAGTCTGGTTGAAAAAAAAACACAAGTCTATCCAGTCCAATCTATAGAAGGGGGAAAACAATTATACAGGGTGGGCTATTTATATGGATACACCTTAATAAAATGGGAATGGTTGGTGATATTAACTTCCTGTTTGTGGCACATTAGTATATGTGACGGGGGAAACTTTTCAAGATGGGTGGTGACCATGACGGCCATTTTGAAGTCGGCCATTTTGAATCCAACTTTTGTTTTTTCAATAGGAAGAGGGTCATGTGACACATCAAACTTATTGGGAACTTCACAAGAAAAACAATGGTGTGCTTGGTTTTAATGTAACTTTATTCTTTCATGAGTTATTTACAAGTTTCTGACCACTTATAAAATGTGTTCAATGTGCTGCCCATTGTGTTGGATTGTCAATGCAACCCTCTTCTCCCACTCTTCACACACTGATAGCAACACCGCAGGAGAAATGCTAGCACAGGCTTCCAGTATCCATAGTTTCAGGTGCTGCACATCTCGTACAGGAAGTTAATATCACCAACCATTCCCATTTTATTAAGGTGTATCCATATAAATCGCCCACCCTGTACAATCCTATACACACAATCCTATACTCACAAATCATTCCTGATCCCCCAAGAAACAATCGAATGTTCCCTGTATCAACTTTACCTATACATATTAAATATTATAAGTATCCAGTTATATTATGTGTATCTAGGAAAGAATCCAGACCATTTTAAAACAATCTAGAGAGCTAGCTAGAACCAGCTCTTGAGGGAGTCTATTTCACGTTTTTACAGCTCTTACTGTGAAGAATTCTCTCCATATTTGGAGATTAAATCTCTTTCCTCTAGATGTAAAGAGTAGCCCTTGTCCTCTGTGGTGACCTTAAAGTGAATAATTCAATACTAAGTTCACTATGTGGGCCACTTTTGTATTTATACTGTACATGTTGATTAAATCCCCCCTTAATCTCCTCTTCTTAAGAGAAAATAAATTAAATTCAGTTAATCTTTACTCATAGCTGAGCTCCACCAAATGCCTCTTATCAGTTTGGTTGCCCTTCACTGCACTTTCTCCAGTTCCCCAATATCCTTTTTGAGAACTGGTGCCCAAAACTGAACTGTATATTCTAGATAAGGTGTTACTAATGATTTGTACAGGGGGGCAAAATTATGTCTCTATCTCTGGAGTCTATACCTCTCTCAATACAAGAAAGGATTTTGCTCACTTTTGAAACCACTGCTTGGCATTGCATGCTATTATTAAGCTTATGATCTACCAGAACACTCAGATCCTTCTCCACCATTGATTCCCCCAGCTGTTCTCCTAGTATATAATATGCATGCAGTATGTAAAATGCATGCACATGTATAGCCCCCCAGGTGCATAACTTTACATTTACCAACATTAACCCCCATTTACCTCACAGTTACCCACAGTTACCCAATTAAACAGTGCATAGAAGTTGGCTTGTAAGTTGGAAAAGTTCCACTGCATAGCTTGGTGTCATCTTCATACACTAAAATAGTTTTATTTTTTAACCCTTTTAACCCTAGACTCTATACCATTTATAAATATATTAAAAAGTAAAGGTCCCAACACTGAACCTTGGGGTACACCACTAACAACCCTAGACCATTCAGAGTATGAACCATTCACCAGTACTCCCTGAATACAAGATTTTAGCCAGTTTTCTATCCATTTACAAATAGATTTTTCTAAAAGTGTAGACTTTACATTACAAATTAGCTATGTGTGTGGGGAACTGTGTAACCCCATTCACTCTTTCCCCCAACCCTTACACTTCTGCTTTTAATTGCTGCATACAGGAAAGCATATTTGTGTGTAGAGAAGCACCCCTGAGGACATTATTCTCTAAAGAAACGGCCTTCAGGTCACCAAGTCCACACGCTGCTGCGCATGCGCAATTGCAATACAAACTGTGAATGACGATTTCTCTCTGTAAGGCGCTAGATCTAAGTATATTTTGTTGCACTTTTTAATTAAATTGGTTGAAACATACAACACTATGTGCAGTCTCCCTTTTTGGTGCAACTGTGGGATTTGGAATATTTCATCCTAAAGAGGAGAAGCAGCCGACCGAGATTGTCCTCTCTATGAGGCAGGAATGCTGAGATCTTCCAGATGACCATTACCCGTTCCTCTGCCTAGTTTTATATCATTTCAAAGCATATTGTGTTCTGCTTTCTGGTAAGCCCCCATCTTTACTGGTGACGGATATCACATTGGTGGAAGTTTGTTTAATTGAAGGCACTCATGTATACAGCATATTGGTGCACCTTATGAATTTCTACGCACGAAAGCGCCTTATTCAATGGACTGTTTGCACATGAATTATGTTTTTCACAGAAGCATTTTTTCCTTTACTGGAATTTTTTATCATTGATTGACTTCCTTTATATATATATTTGATCGGAATGTATGATTTATATTATTTAGCGCTGCCCTTATTTGTATCAGTTTATTTGCCTTTGTGTCTGGGTTAGTGTTCAGCTGCTATTTATCGCTTTTCTATTAATTAAGAACACTAGCGCAGATTTTTCACTACATTTGAACCTTGGGGTACACCACTAACAACCCTAGACCATTCAGAGTAAGAATCATTCACCACTACACCCTGAATGTAGTCTTTTAGCCAGTTGTCTATCCATTTACAAATTTTTCCAAAAATGTAGATTTTACCTTACAAATTAGCTGTGTGTGTGGGGAACTGTGTAACTCTATCCACTCTTTCCCCCAACCCTTACACTTCTGCTTTTAATTGCATGTGTAGAGAAGCGCTCATTAAAAGTAGCATATCTTTTAAAGAGGTTGTCATAAACAGGCTGATCCAAAGTAGAGAAGGATTATACTGGATCAGAGGGCACTGTGTCTGGGCCCTTTAAGCCCTGTTGGTCATTTACCTCCAAGCTGGTGTCTGCATCTGGATCCCCGTTAGACTTCAGGTGGGCCCTAGACCTCGCTGGGCTCCTTGATGGTATGGAGGAGCCTGAGCCCTGTGTTGAGGCACCTGTGTGCTTATTCAGAGTGGAGGCTCCAGTGTTACTGTGTGTCTTTGTCAGCAGAGCTCTGGGATCACGTGGCCATCTTTCAGTTCAGTCCCACACCCCCAGCCTTGTACATTTATTAAATAAATTGCTTACAGATGAAAAAGCCACACAATCGTCATTTCTATTTCTTACTGAACTTACATAGTTACATAGTTAGTCAGGTTGAAAAAAGACACAAGTCCATCTAGTTCAGTGGTTCTCAACTCCGGTTCTTGGGACCCCCCAACAGGCCAGGGTTGCAAGATAACTGAAATACATCACAGGTCATATAATTTGCTGCTCAGTGATTACAGTGTTCTAGTCTGCATCTCCCCAAGGTAATACTTAAAATCTGGCCTGTTGGTGGGTCCTGAGGACAGGAGTTGAGAACCACTGATCTAGTTCAACCAAAAAGAAAAAATAGAAACATTATATATAACCATACAATCCTTCACCCACAGTTGATCCAGAGGAAGGCAAAAAAACCCAGCAAAGCATGATCCAATTTGCTATAGTGGGAGAAGAAATTCCTTCCTGATCCCCTAAGAGGCAAACGGATTCACCCTGGATCAACTTTACCTAAAAATGTTAGTACCCAGTTATATTATTTACATTAAGGAAAGAATCCAGGCCCTTTTTAAGGCAATCTACCGTGCTTGCCAAAACCACCTCTGGGGGGAGTCTATTCCACATTTTCACAGCTCTAACTGTGAAGAAACCTTTCCTCATTTGGTAAATAGAGAAAATTGAGTACTGTTCGTGATACTTTTTTTATTTGCACATAAAATTTTTCAGGACAAGCTTTCGGGGTATCTCCCCTTCTTCAAGGCCCAAGCAGTACTGAATAAAAACTGTTTTAGCCAAATGTTAAAAAAAAACCTCTAAGGGAAAGGAGAAAGAGGAAAACAAACAAATACAAATCAATGTATAAGGCCATGGTAATGAAATGAAATAATTTTTCCTCTAGACGTAAAGAGTGTCCCCTTGTCCTTTGTGATGGCTAGAGTTGAGCGGACATCTGGATGTTCGGGTTCGGCGGGTCCGGCCGAACTTCACGAAAAAGTTTGGGTTCAGTACCGAACTTGACCCGAACTTTACCCCGGACCACAAAACCCATTGAAGTCAATGGGGACCCAAACTTTTCGGCACAAAAATGGCTGTAAAAAAGTCCTGGCAAGTGCTAGAGGGCTGCAAAGGAAGTAAAATGGGGGTAAGGGTAGGGCAAGTGCCCTACAAAAAAATGGGGATAGGGAAAATAACTTAAAATCAAATAAAAATGGGAAGGGGGGTGGATGTGGAGTAGGAGCCTAGAGGGTGACTAGGCCGTGACTGTGGCAGTGTAGGTGGAAGTGGCGGTGGTGGAGGAGGAGGAGGTAGCCAACAGGTATTCAAAAAAACAAGTATACCAATGGCTGGGTGAGGCCAGTCTAAATGTCTATTCTGCACAAGGTACAGACAAGTCTTGTGGGATCCATGCCTGGTTCATGTTAATAAACGTTAGCTTGTCCACGTTGGCTGATTATAGAACAATAATCTGTCCCTTACAGAAACAGCAGGAACCTGACCGTATAGGAGTAGGCGATGATTTTAGAACAATAATCTGTCCCTTACAGCAACAGCAGGAACCTGATCCTATAGAACTAGGAGATGATTTTAGAACAATAATCTGTCCCTTACAGCACCAGCAGGAACCTCTCCCTTTAGAACTAGGAGATGATTAGAGTTGAGTGAACCTGAACTGTAAAGTTCGGGTCCGTACCGAACTTTTGGGTGTCCGGGACCCGGGCCCGAACCCGGAGTTTTCAAAAAAAGTCCGGATTCGGGTCCGGGGTTCTGGTATTTTACTACACGTGTTAAAAAGCTGCCAAGGGCAGCCAATCAACAAGTGTTTCACTGGTTTTCCCTAGAAGCCATCACAGCCATGCCTACTAATGGCATGGCTGTGATTGGCCAGTGCACCATGTGACCCAGCCTCTATGTGGGGCTGAAGTCACCATGCTGCATGTCATATGCTCTCAGGATAGTTTAGGGAGAGGATGCTGCTGGCTCTGTGAGGGACAGATTGCAGATATTATAGGACATCTCATCGTGCATTACTGAACGATCTGATTGTGGACTAGGGAGAGATACTAGTACTGCTGCTTTGAGGGAGGGAGATATACTAGTACTGGTGCTTTGAGAGGCAGATTTCACACCTCATCCTGCTGCACAGAACGATCTGATTGTGGACTAGGGAGAGATACTAGTACTGGTGCTTTGAGAGACAGATTTCACACCTCATCCTGCTGCACAGAACGATCTGACTGGATTAGGTAGAGTCTGTTGCTTTAAGGGAAAGATTATTCTTCTAAAATCATCATCATGTTGTACAGGGAAAGGTTCCAGCTGTTGCTTAAGGGAAAGATTACTGTTCTAAAATCATCATCAAAGTGTGTGTGAAAACCCCTATATCAGCCTCAGGGAAGCCATATTAGTGTTTTAAAATCATGTTCAAATTGTGTGGAAAACCCTTATATCAGAAGCAGGGAAGCCATATTAGTGTTTTAAAATCATCTTCAAATTGTGTCGAAAACCCCTATATCAGCCGCAGGGAAGCCATATTAGTGTTTTAAAATCATCTTCACATTGTGTGGAAAACCCTTATATCAGCCGCAGGGAAGCCATATTAGTGTTTTAAAATCGTCTTCATATTGTGTGGAAAACCCTTATATCAGCCGCAGGGAAGCCATATTAGTATTTTAAAATCATCATCACAAAAATCATCATCATCATCGTCACAAGTAGCTTCCGCCCAATGCTCTTAAAGGGGACATTTTTTTTTTCCCCTGCCATTTTTTTCAAAATGTTTTTTCTTTTTTTATGCATTTTAGTGTAAAAATGAGATCTGAGGTCTTTTTGACCCCGGATCTCATATTTTGGAGGTCCTGGCATGCTTTTTTCTATTACAAGGAATGTTTACATTTCTTGTAATAGGAAAAAAAGTGATCAAAATTTTTTTTAAAAAAAAAGAAAGTTGTAAAAATAAAAATTAAAAAGTAAAATAAATAATTAAAAAAAAAAAAATGTTAAAAGCGCACCGTCCTTGCGAGCTCGCGCGCAGAAGCGAACGCATACGTAAGTCCCGCCCACATATGAAAACGGTGTGCAAACCACACATGTGAGGATCGCCGCGATCGTTAGAGCGAGAGCAATAATTCTAGCCCTAGACCTCCTCTGTAACGCAAAAATGCTAACCTGTAGAATTTTTTAAACGTCCCCAATGGAGATTTTTATGGTGCAAAGTTTGTCGCCATTCCGCGAGCGGACGCAATTTTGAAGCATAACATGTTGGGTATCATTTTACTCGGCGTAACATTATCTTTCACAATATGGAAAAAAATTTACCTAACTTTACTGTTGTCTTATTTTTTAACAAAAAAAAATGAATTTTTTCAAAAAAAATCGCGCTTGTAAGACCGCTGCGCAAATACGGTGTGACATAAAGTTTTGAAATGGCCGCCATTTTATTTTCTAGGGTCTTAGAAAAAAATATATAATGTTTGGGGGTTCTAAGTAATTTTATAGCAAAAAAACCTGTTTTTAACTGAAAACCACCGAACTCCAAAAAGAGGCTCGGTCTTAAAGTGGTTTTAAAAAACAAACAAAAAATTCCAAAAATAAAAAAAAGTGTTAGCTAACTCCTCCTCCTCTTCCGCCACTTTCACCGCCTCCTCAACCTCCAACTCCACATCCACCTCCATTTTTTAATTTTTTTATGTGATTTTAGGTTAAAAATGATTTTAAGTTATTTCCCTATCACCATTTCTTTGTAGGGCACTTGTCCCAGCCTTACCCCCATTTTCCTTCCTTTTGCAGACCTCTAGGACTTTCCAGGACTTTGTTACAGCCATTTTTGTGCCTAAAAGTTTGTGTCCCCATTGATTTCAATGGGGTTCGGGGTCCGTGTCAAAGTTCGGGTCCAGTCCGGACCCGAACCCGGACTTTGTCCCAAACCAGCAGAACCCGAACTTCCAGAGGTTCGATCAACTCTAGAGATGATTATAGAACAATAATCTGTCCCTTACAGCACCAGCAGGAACCTGCCCCTATAGGAGTAGGCAATGATTTTAGAACAATAATCTGTCCCTTATAGCAACAGCGGGAACCTGACCCTATAGGAGTAGGCGATGATTTTAGAACAATAATCTGTCCCTTACAGCAACAGCAGGAACCTGACCCTATAGGAGTAGGCAATGATTTTAGAACAATAATCTGTCCCTTACAGCAACAGCAGGAACCTCTCCCTTTAGAACTTGAAGATGATTATAGAACAATAATCTGTCCCTTACAGCACCAGCAGGAACCTGACCCTATAGGAGTAGGCAATGATTTTAGAACAATAATCTGTCCCTTACAGCAACAGCAGGAACCTGACCCTATAAGAGTAGGCGATGATTTTAGAATAATAATCTGTCCCTTACAGCAACAGCAGGAACCTGACCCTATAGGAGTAGGTGATGATTTTAGAACAATAATCTGTCCCTTACAGCAACAGCAGGAACCTGACCCTATAGGAGTAGGCAATGATTTTAGAACAATAGTCTGTCCCTTACAGCAACAGCAGGAACCTGACCCTATAGGAGTAGGCGATGATTTTAGAACAATAATCTGTCCCTCAAAGCAGTAGACTCTACCTAGTCCAGAATCAG
>BLSH010396180.1:556543-568448 GCA_018402905.1 Glandirana rugosa
AAGCCGTTAAACTTTTACGACTTTAAGTTATAAACCTTTAAGCCTTCATTTGTTAGACTTTTAAACTTTTTAGCCTTTAAGCTTTAAGTCTTTAAGTTTTTATTCTTTCTTGTAAACTTTATTATTGATTGATTATTTATTGATAATTCAATATACATAACCTTAAAGGAACTTTTATACCGACAATGACTTGAATTTATGCTTTAAATAGTGATTGTCGGTATAAAAGTTCCTTTAAGGTTATTGATATTAAATTGGTGAACGAATGACCCGTGAATTTGGGGGGAGGACGGGTCTGGTTAAAAGTCGAAAGTCACGCGAGTGTAAAACTTACTAACAAAAACGAAGAAAAATGCGTTTTTTAAAAAAAAATTCGGTCTTTTTTTAATTATAGCGCAAAAAATAAAAAACCCAGCGGTGATTAAATACCACCAAAAGAAAGCTCCATTTGTGTGAAAAAAAGGACGCAAATTTCATATGGGTACAGTGTTGCATGACTGAGTAATTGTCATTCAAAATGTGAGCGCACTGAAAGCTGAAAATTGGTCTGGGCAGGAGGGGGGTTTAAGTGCCCAGTAAGCAAGTGGTTAAATTATAGTTATTGGAATTTCCTTGAAAATATGGCTGTTAGTGATAAATTTCGTATTTAAGTTCAGTAACAGCCATATTTTCAAGGAAATTCCAATACATATAACTTAATAGTTATTTATTAGTTAGTTATTATTTCAAATGTTCTTTCTTATTTTTGAATTTCTGAATTTCGAATTTCCGATTTTTCAAATTTTCAGATTGTTTACTTCCGAATTTCCAAATATTGAATTTCAGCATTTTCAAATTGCCGAATTTCCAAATTTCAAATTTACGAATTCCCAAATATCCAAAAAAATAAAAAACAAACGGAACAAAAACAAACAAATTTTTCGCTGTGCACAAGCCTAGTCTGCAAAGGAGAGGGAGAGGCAAAGCAAGTACTGATAATGTTTCTTCTGTATAATCTTATAACATAATGTAAGTTGTACTGCACCCTTTTATTTATTTAATGACATTAATGTAACAGAATCCGATTTTCAGAATCTAACAAAAGTCCTTTTTTTCTATGTTTTGTGTTTTCCGCTATGTCACGCCCCCCTAAAATCAAAAGACATCACTTTGAGGGCATCTGGGGTGGGTTGTTTGACGTGCATGGCCTATGGAAAGGCAACTGGCCTATGGTCTTAGGATTCCATGTTACATTTTTCTGTTGTCTGCCCTTCCCTTTGCCTGTATAATTTTCACTATCGATTTGTGTCTGGCTATCCTTTCCACTGTCCCCCTGCAGTGTGGAGTGTGAGCAGCTTTTGTTATTTTCGAACGGGGTCAATTTGGTGTATATGCCCTTTTTCTTTTTTTTGTCCACTTTTTAGTTTTAGCTACATCAGGATAAGGGCTTGCTTACGAGGAAAAAGTATTTAAAAATTAAAATTTTCAAATGATAAAGGTCTAATATAATTTTATATATCAGCCAAACATGAAAGAAAGAAAGAAAGAAACAGTTGCATCATCAGATAGGAGTATACAGCAGCATCACCAGATAGGGGTATACAGCATCCCCAGATAGAGGTATATACAGCAGTATCACCAGATAGGTGTATACAGCAGCATCACCAAATAGGGGTATACATCATCACCAGATAGGGGTATATACAGCCTCAGCAGATAGGAGTATACAGCATCAGCAGATAGGGTATACACAGCATCAGCAGATAGGGGTATACAGCAGCAACACCAGATAGGAGTATACAGCAGCATCACCAGATAGGGGTATACAGCAGCATCACTAGATAGGAGTATATAGCAACATCTCCAGATGGGGTATACAGCAGCATCACCAGACTTGAGTACCGCCATGGGGCTTGCGGCACTGACAGCTACCCCCCAGGGCAGTCGGTAACATAGCTGTGCTTCCTAATTGGCGGAGGGGCCATTCAGTGTTAAAAAAGCAAATATCCATTTGCTTTTGTAACACATGTGAGTGGGCTTGCAAGCTCAATGCTCCGCGCTCGCAGTCCACTCTATTTTGAAGCCTATTAGAGCCTATGGCTCTAATGAGGTGTTTCAAAGAAACCTCCCTGCTGTAATTTATGCATCCAGTGTCCTTAAAGGGGCCGGCTGCATTAATAAGGGGATGAACCTATCCATTTAGCATAGAGGGGGTGGCGGGGATAGAGGGGGTAGCTCCCGTGGTCACACCTGTTAAAATCTCTGCTCCCAGACAAATTGTCAGCAACTGGTGTGACCAGAGATGTGTGAACTGCAACAGAGAATGCCAGGCACAAGTAGTATAAATAATATAATTTATTTATAAGATAAGTGGATAATGATGTAAACGCACCTCCAATATACCAAACAGTGTAAAACAGCCAAATAACAAAATAGTGACACACAAAGAACACTGCCTAAACAAAGTATATACAGCAGATAGGGAAATGCCAAACCATAAACGTAGCCAAGCCAGGGTCATACATAGGAGATCAGTCAGGGGGAGCTGGGAGCAAGACAAGGCAGGAACAGGGAACAGATGACGGAGAGAGCAGGTGGGAAAGGATCAGGCTGCTAAACAGGGGTCCAGGAACAGATGCAGGATTCAGGATATAGGATTCAGGATCACAGGTCAGGGGGACATGGAGATCAACACCAAGGCACTAAGCACATGGCAGACAGGGTTTAAATATCCTTCCTGCAAGAGCATCAGGTGATGACTCATGAGCTTCTGATTGCTGGGAGACACCCGCTGGTGGATACTGGAACTGCAGCCCATGGATCCCTGAGCCAAAGCGCCACCAGCTGGTGAGCTTTTCCTGACACAAATGGAATTAAAAAAAATATTTTGCTTCATCCTCTAGGGCAGTGCTTAGCCCCTCATGTCATTTGTTTGACAATCCCTTGACTATTAAAGTGGATATAAACCCTAAAAAAAATTTACTGACACTTCTACCTTGTACAGGAGAGGATATCATGTCATATGTGCCTAGTTTTGCCACAAAGAGTTAACCCAACTCTGAGTAATACCCATATCTTTTTTCAGTAGGAAAAAAAATAACTGAGGGAGAAATAGGAGTCATTTCATCTCATGCTGTGTGACTGGCAGGTCATATTCTTATCTCCCGCAAGGAGCAAAAAGAGCCTCACACTCCCCCCTCCTATCTCCTCCAGCTCTCAGTATAGAGCTCGGTGGGGAGTCTTGTGACATCACATGAGCTTCAGCAAAGAGAGACACCCACTGATTCCAGTGTTTTGCAAGTCTGCTACTGCTGAAAGAGGTGACATTTGCAAGGTAGGGATACATGCAGGAGGCCTGCATGTACATATACATTAATACTGTGTCATTAGGTTATACTGGGTGATTGGTGGGTTTATTCCCACTTTAATCTTTAGTCCCAATTGACTTCAATTCAAATTCAGCACCCAAAGTTTACTTGCGTTCATCAAACCCTGTTCAAGCAAACCCCGGTGTGTGCAGCACTTCACTACTGAAGTGCATGAGGGTTACTATCAAAGTGGGAGGGAGTCCTTCAGCAATGGAATTACCATCTTGTGTGGCTGATGTGCTAAGATAGTATTACTTCAGTGAAGTCCACTTTTTTTTTATAACTGTCAAATAGATATGATAAACAGTCAACCTAGTAGGTGCTGTATATTATTGCGCTTCTTCATTCATTGCAAACTGGTAATTAGGTAACTTGATAGTAAACCTATGATAGGCTATGATATATGTTATTTTATATTCATTTTTATATAAAAAAACTATTCTGATAAGAGTGATGATGAATCATGCAACAACAAAAACCTGCTACCTGGAGATCTTCACTTTATGTGCAATGTACATGTTTTTATGCTATTTATCCTGTCTTCTGTTGTGAGATATTTAGCAATGGAGATGTCTTAACTCACTTGTAGTGTTGCCTGTTGCTCCAGCTGAGCTCTTAAACAATCTGGCATTGAATGAGTTTCTACAACAAGCTCTGGTGCAGTACAGTATGAGTATGCTCAGATTGTCAATTCACCTCAAAATCACTTTTGCACAGCATCAACATTTTTAAATGATAAAAAGACAGTGAATGATCCACTTTATTACCCACTATCCTTTACCAGTTCAGATCTTACACCTGTCTACCCCACATGGGCCAGAGTAATTTTTATGTTTCTTTTAGGGTTCATTTGCCAGTTTTAATTTTATCATCACTTAAAGGCTAAGTTCACCATTTGAAAAACAATAATAAATGCAAATTATTTTGCAGGTAAAAAATGTGTATTTATTATTTTTTCCTAAAGAGCCTGCAGAGCATCACATTGCAATGTCTGGCTCCTGCAGCCACTGAGGACGATCACCAGAGCCCTTGTAGTTCATTGAGAACTACAAACAGTCTGACACAATGGCTGACGGTACTTGTAGTCTATTCATGATGAGGCCATGTGGATGGAGTCCTGTACAGCCACTCTGCTTTCAAATTGTGACAGTGGGAGCAGGGAGAATATCCCCTGCCCGCCGTCACAGGAAGCAGGGAGATTGGGGGGAGAGGATGCAGATACTGGAGCATGTCACATGTTCCAAAGGTGAACGTATCCTTTAAGACAGTGGTTCTCAACTCCTGTCCTCAGGACCCACCAACAGGCAAGATTTTAAGTATTACCTTGGGGAGATGCAGATTAGAATACTGCAATCTCTGAGCAGTAAATGATATCACCTGTGATGTATTTGAGTTATCCTGAAAACCTGGCCTGTTAGTGGGTCAGGGGGGCAGGAGTTGAGAACCACTGCTTTAAGATGACAAAGTAATACATTTATCATTTTTGGCACCACAAACAAGGTTTTCTCTTGGCGATAGTGTCTTGCTATAAGTATGTGATTTTCTATGAAATCCTTAGATAAAAAAAACTAAACTAAAAAATGTATTTCTTTTTACTTTGATTGGTATTAGTATTGTAGAAGTATACTTTTTCATTCTATAAATTGTTCTATTTATAATGACACTTACATTTCAATTCTGGTAAAAGCATTGCAAGGTTTTTAACAAATGTAACAACAGATGAAATAATATACTTTTTCTACACATATTTTATTGTGACAAAAGAAATAAAAAAAAATGTAAATGTTTAAAAATAATAGTTAAAAAACAGAAATAAGGGGCCGGGGGTTAATTTAAGCTGATTAAGGTTAACTAAAGCTAATAAGATGTTATATGAAAAACAATAGTTAAAAAGTTAATAGTAAGCTTTCTTTAATTGACATCATATGCAGAATTAAGGTCACCACTTTGATCAACACATACATAAAACTGAGTAAATACATAGAAATACGGCTCAGAAGGTTAGTTTTACACAGCAGTGGCTGTAGATCAGGCTGTCATTTTGATGGCTGAGATTTACTGGCAAGTGTAGCAGGGAAAGCCACAGAAAGGGAGAGGGACAAGGCATGTGACATATCCCCCAAGTACTTCAAATACTGTGTACGCCGCATAACCAAAGTCCCATACTGGTTAAATACTTTCACCACACCCAGTTTCAAAGTAGTGCACTGCTTCCCTATCACCCTAAAAAATGTTCTTCCAGGTTAACATCTGTGATTCTACAATTGTTGCAAGTTAGATGGTGTAGTGTGTATGGAATCTATATTCACCATAAACAATCACTTAAAGCGGAGTTCCACCCACATAATTTTTTTTCCTGGCATCCCTTCTGCCTGTGTAGATAATATAAATAAAAGCCTTTATATATTCCTATCCCAATCGCATGCATATATTTTTTTCTTCTTGCCTTATTTTGTAGTTCTACAGTGCATCCATGTTGATTGTGGGCATGTGAAGCCTGCTCGGTCCCCCTTCTGGGATAAGGTGCATGCTGGTTAGCCATCATGCTCCTCCCAATCTAGCGCATGTGCATTGGATCACCGGGCGTAGCGCTGATAGTGTATCTCGTGCTGCCCACTGACTCCTGGGAAATGGTGGCTCACATCTCCCAGGAGCACAGGCAAGGCAGGAAATGACGCAGAGTGCCGTGGACCCGGAAGTGACAGAATACCAAGGACCCCATAGCAACAAGGCACTTAGAATGAGTACTTTTTTTTCTTTTTTTTGCCCATATGTTGTTGCTATTGATTTTAGTATTTTAAAGATATAAAGATTGTTTAGTGGGTGGAACTCCACTGTAACTCCACTGACCAATACAGTGATTTAAGCATCAACTGTGAACAAATCGGCTAACATTGGAGTATCAGACGAAGCATGCTAAATGCCCAAGTATTCCAATTGTTTCCCCAGATTTATTTAACATTGCAATTCAGTGAAGCGCAAGGTGAATGGTTCATTGCATTTAGAAATATTATCAAATACGCAATCATATTTTTAGAACAGTATTACCTAAAACATATCCAAGATCCCACTGACCATCTAAAAAAATTATCATTATGAACGTTTTCAAATGTAAAAAGGTATCTAGATGAAATTATAGATTAATACCGATTTGTGCTCTTCTCAAAACCTTATAATAACAAAAGATTAATAACTTCTTAGGAGAATGATCTACACTAATAAAGTTAAATGGAAAATAATAATGCTTGTGACACTTATACTAACATTTTACTTTGAAAAAGTAGACTGGCATTACAATTTAATACCCTAATAATGGTGCTAAGCTAATAATTAATGCTACATTATTTACCGCAGGCAGCTTATAGTAGATACAGCAACTAATTAGTCTAAGTGTTCACTTGTACTATCTCTTGAGAACTAACATGGATTAGTGAAGAAATATCACATCTCAATAATTTGCTTCAGATAATTATGCAGAATGAAGAAATCCATATACACAAATCTGTTGTAATCCTTTCAATGTGAGTTTGGTTATCCAAGCCAAAACCATCACCTCTCCCAGTGAAATGTTTTAAGTGATCAGTTTCCAAGAGCATTTATTTTGAGCTGAATTACATTTTCACTCTGGTGTTGCTAAGATACAGCAAATGAAGGAAAATGAAAGACAATGGATGCTACAGAATGGTATATACCTAGTCATGTTTTGCTGCTTTTCTTATTAACAAAAAGATTGTTTGCTTCAAGATTTCCTGTTTTTCTTTTTTCCATTTTTTTGTCCTGAAGCAACTATGCTAGCATATCATTTTTTTTTTATGGGGATACATCTGATTTTGGAGAACTCACATAATTTCTGCTGTTGTAAAATATGTAAAAGATTGATTGATTGTGTGTTAATTGTGGAATATGTTTTACCTGTGGGCTTCAGTAGGTGGTAATGAATTTTAATTTCAAATATAACATAAGCAGCGGCGCATCACAATATATATGATTAGAAAAAGTCCACCTCACAAAACAAAATTTTAAAAGACTAGTCCAGATACTAGCATGAAGGTAGACAGGTATTCAACCAGCTTGTGCAGCATGTATAGACAGTCTCATAAGGGTAGAAGATAAGACACCTGGTGTAGTATGGTTAAGAAACAATCCATCTGAAGAGTGACCAGGAACCTCCACCTTCTGATAATTAAAACGCTTACCAGAGCAATTTGGCTTCCAACTTAATGGAGTAGACAAAGAGCGATTGCAGGGCCGTATACAACTCCCTATAACGATCAAGAGCAACTCTGTTATGGGTTCCCACAGGTTCCTCAGTATGGTAAAGAAATCCTCCACCAGCCCTCCGAGAATGTAAAAGAATATGCACAACAATAGTGTAATCCAGTTTGAGCATTTATTGAGTTCACAAGTAAAACAATCAAGTTGCACTCACATTTCTGAAGATAAAAGATAACCCATATGTTCCAAGGTAAAAAGTACACAGTAGCACGGCCGTGGGAGCGCAAGCGTTGCACGTCTGTAGATCCATGCCTACAGGTTTCATCATACACTGATGTCTTCCTGGGCGTTATTATAATATTTGAATTATAATGATTTTTCATTAACTTAAAACCCTTTAAAATATTTTTTTGCATTTGATTTGGCCACCTAATATAACTTCAGCGCAAGAGTTCAACCAACTTGTAAATCATCCATTTACCTCAGAATGTCAGTGGGGGGGGGGGGGCATGCCAGGAACGGCGTGTGAGAAAACGTGTCTCACAGAGCTCCCTCTGTAGATCCTGCCCAGTTCCTGTTCCCAGTGGCTGTTTTCCAGAACTTCGGCATCTAAACTCCTCCAGGGCTACTCCAGACATTCCTGGACCCCTGACCACTTGAATGAGTGGTATGGTGGCCCGCAAACAGGAGGATGGCATGCTGACCAACTCCCGACATGGCGCTGCGGCAGCTTCCTCCCAGCGCACACGTGCAGAGAAGCATCACAAAGAGACTGGTAAGCCAGCTAAAACCCCTAAAGCCCCAGGAAAAGACCCCTCATGGGACATTATTATGCCCACAAGCTATCTGAGGCTGTCACACCACTGGTGCAGGAGGATTTAGAGGAGACCCCAGCCATCTCCCATGCACACCGGGAGGGAGAACAATACACACAGGGCCCTTCTGCAGTTACAGATCAGAATGACACTGACATGGAGGAGGATGAGGGGGATGACACTGCACAACCCACCCTGGCAGAAATATTGAGAACGGTGCACAAGTGCACTGCCTCAGTGGACACCCTTAAGGAACAATTTGGGGGTATGAAGGAGGAAATAGGCCTGATCTGCCATGACCTGCAGAAGATCAGGGAACACACCATAGTGACGGAAGGCCGCATCAGTGATGTGGAAGATAAACTGCCTCCTATCTTGCATAACACACATGCCACTGCAAGAATTGCAAGAGCTAATGAGTTAAAGAATGACAATATAGAGAACCGCTTTCGGCGGAATAACAGCAGGATTGTGGATCTCCCGGAGAAGACAGAGGGCAGAGATCCTAAAGAATTTGTGGAGAACTGGTTATTAGACATTTTTGGGAAGGAAGCAGAATATCAGTGGAGGTAGGGACATTGTGCATCTTCCACTAACTCCTTGTGACATAAACATGTAGACTGTCATGCTGATGATTCCTCCTGAAAATGCTAAATTTCTGGCTGTTTTGCTAAGCTTCTGATTTCAATATTGTGAGTCACTAATGTAGAAAATTATCTTGCAAATTTTAACGTTCCTGTTCTGCATAGTCTTCTGGGTCCATGCTGAAAGTGCTAAAGCCAGAGAATAAATAATAAGAGATAACAAATGCACTTTTTTTTGCAGAATTATGTGCATTTATTATTTTGTTCCCAAAAGATTAACTTAGCCTATAACATACCTACAGAGGATAGAAAAGTGTAAAATTGCCCAGTAGCAGAACAAGTTTAATAAGGAGATAATAGGCCTAACCAGTGTATATCTAACTTTTATTTTATCTATGTAGACAAGGGGTGCCATGATTGTGAGTTGTATAATGTGAAGGGGCTTAAAAGCACAATATTGTTGTCCTTTTTTTTTCTTCCAACTGATGGGAACAAAAGGCATGTGCAAGAACAGATTGTCACTAACAAGTGAATGCCCTGCTTTGAATGCCTCAAACTTAAAAAAACCCTCTGGAAAAAAAATCTAAATATAGGAAAACCTCAAAATACTACCTCCTGAAAAGGACAACAGCTAAAAGTGACCACTACCATCAATATAAAATGAAAGACAGAAAAGTCCCCTAATAATAACAACAATAAAAGGCAGCAAAGTGGTAGAATGAGAAAAACAAGTGAATGCGCACAACCCAAAGGGGATAATGTCAGAGTCCTTATTACAAGTCTAAAAAATATACTATAAATTGGTGTGTATTGATTACATGTATACAGCTAATAAGAAAACATATATTAGAAAGAAATGAATGAGCAAAAACCTTTTTTGAAACAGTAAAGTCCAGTAATGTCCATAAAAACCAGGGCAGCCACCAGAGGGAGCCGAACCATGCTCCAAGAACTGAAATAGACAAGACAAGAAGAGGCGCCTCTAAGTGTAAAAGTACAGTGAAAATATATTGGCACAAGGATTAAAAACACTCACAGGATGAAGAGTAGAAATGGGCACAAGCAGTACGAAAGTTCCATGTGAGGACTCCTCAATCCATTCTGTAGCAGCAGGACTGCCGGGCTGGATGACGCTGTGTATCACAGTCGCAAGCCGCTCCGAGCATAAAGAAGCCGGCTGGGAGCTCAGAGCGAGGCTTGGCTGGCACCGCTGTCCAGGCACAGGGGGATGATGTCCAAAGCGTGCGGTGCGTTTCGTGGGCTTGTCGGCTCTGCTGACGTGATGGCCGCGCCCCTTCTTCAGGCTTGAAGAAGGGGCCTCTTCTTAAAGTGGTAGAATGCCCTAGGAGTTAGCAATCAAAATTAAGAAACAGTTTCCTAACTGAACCTAATTTCTCCCTATGCAGTTTGTCAGCTTTTCTTATGCTTTCACTGCACCAGTTTCCAATTTACTGACACTATGGCTACTCTGAGTCCATTTTTTAATAATGGGGGTACAAAAGCTCACCTTACTTCTCTCCCTGGCCATTCTGTTCCTTCATAGGAACCCTTAGAAATACCCAATGCTTTTGATTATGGGCAAACATTAGACCTTCTCATCTTCCTCCCACAATGCAGTGCTTTGGCCTGAGTGGCCGATTGCTCGAATAGAACTTCAGTTCAGGCAAATTCTTACTCTCACCTGTTTGTAAATTGGGAGGCTGACACAACCTCAAACCTCAACCTCAAAAAATTGTCAAGACTCTTAAGTAGCAAATAGCTTTCTTTCTTTAGAGTAAAAGCAAAGGCTTAGAAAAGTATTTCTCTTACTGTAGGTAGATGGGTAGAATGCTACATAAAGACCTATCTCTTTCCATTTGTTTCAGAAAGACCTAACTTAAACCCTCTCTATATACTGTATGTGTGTATGATATTGTCTTTTGAAGTCAGACGATTTTTGTCTTTTCTTTTATGTTTTGTTAACAGCAGCATATTAAAGTGAGAAGGTTGAAGATTTAAGATTTGGGTCAACATGCAGGTCACAGCTGGAAGTATATGTTCAAAGTTAGTAGACGATATGTCAAGAATATGTGACATGAGTGCAGAAAAGGAAATAATCTTCTGTTATTGTCACATAATAAGACTAGAGAAATGGCCACTGGCTTTTTAAAAAGACAGAGGTCAATCAGAGAGGAGCACCTTGGTGTGCTTTTGTATGCTTCCACATTACATTCTAATGTATATAAGGGAACTGAGAAGTTTGCTAAAAGCTTGGAGCAGAGGGTAATGATGTTTAATAAATCAGAGACCAATCATTTTTTTTATCAGTTTAGAGTAATAAGAGAATTTCAAAGATGATTGCCTAACTATAGGAATTATGTTTTTAAAACTTTTGAGATTTTATTGTTGCTTTTGGGATTTCTTAGTATCAAGTGGCTATTCCAAAAGAGATCGGTGTGCAATGAGAAAATACAAGACTTTGATGCTCCATGTTACTACATAATTTTTAGATTAAAAATACTTATTTCCTTTGGTTGCCAGTGTTGACAACTGCACTGTGTTTTTTCACAAATAAAAATATGTTTAATAATAAACTGAAATTTACCCAACATCACATTTTCTTTTAATTGCACCAAAACTTTTCTTTTTCATATACTTTCTTATTTGTTTTTCAATATGGTCAGTACGTTCCCCAATGTGCTTCCCATGAGACTGAACATATAAAATGGATTTGTCCCTTTGCAGTTCTCTCCTTAGAGACAATAGGAAAGGTTTCAGAGTGTGCACTGAACCTGCGTTGTCTGATGTGGGCAAAGCAGCTTATTGAGTCACTAGGGCATCAGATGTCCAGTCTTTAGCATCTGATGGGAATTTAAGGCTCTACTGTACTAGAGGGTCCAAGACTCCATACACACTAACCAACTTTTGTTGTCAGATTTCCTTCATATTTACCAAAACCATGTAG
>BLSH010396180.1:568458-601473 GCA_018402905.1 Glandirana rugosa
AATAATTTGTATAAAAATAAACACTTTTTTGTGTCACGTCAACAGTTGTGACCGTTGGTTTCCTTTATTCAGAAAAATTAGATTTTTAATACATCATTGTACCTCGTAGTTTCAGAACATAAAAGAGTAACGTGTGGTTAGAGAAAACCTTATCGGTGAACTATGATTACGGGGCATGTGTGCCCTGCTGCTAGCACGCATGCTGGCACAACTTAGCATGCAACTGCCAGCATACATCGGGTACCTGTACGTGTGCTGCCAGCACACATGTTGCATGCTGGCCGGCTTGCACTACTGCGCTTGCGCGCATATTTCTCCTTCACGACCATAGTAACGCGGTGGGACGCGCGTTCGCGTCATCACGTTCGGCCGGTCGTACGTTGTACACACGACCGTCGTGTGCATGTCCATGGGCTACATACGACCGTCAACGTACGATTCAACACGGTCGTACGCACGATCGTCGTCCCGTGTGTACGGGGCATTAGTATCAAGTGGCTATTCCAAAAGAGATTGGTGTGCAATGAGAAAATACAAGACTTTGATGCTCCATGTTACTACATAATTTTTAGATTAAAAAGACTTATTTCCTTTGGTTGCCAGTGTTGACAACTGCACTGTGTTTTTTCACAAATAAAAATATGTTTAATAATAAACTGAAATTTACCCAACATCACATTTTCTTTTAATTGCACCAAAACTTTTCTTTTTCATATACTTTCTTATTTGTTTTTCAATATGGTCAGTACGTTCCCCAATGTGCTTCCCATGAGACTGAACATATAAAATGGATTTGTCCCTTTGCAGTTCTCTCCTTAGAGACAATAGGAAGGGTTTCAGAATGTGCACTGAACCTGCGTTGTCTGATGTGGGCAAAGCAGCTTATTGAGTCACTAGGGCATCAGAAGTCCAGTCTTTAGCATCTGATGGGAATTTAAGGCTCTACTGTACTAGAGGGTCCAAGACTCCATACACACTAACCAACTTTTGTTGTCAGATTTCCTTCATATTTACCAAAACCATGTAGTGTACATTTTGATTGCATACAAATTGAAACTCTTAGGCTACTTTCACATTGCAGCGGTAGCCGCGGTCGCGATGAAACCCCGCTAGTTTTAGCTGAGTTTTACCAGCGATATGGCTCTGCTATGCAGGCGGGAGTGCAACGCTTTTAATCCCCCACAAGGGGTTAAAACGGGGTTAAAAGTACTGGCGCTCCGCGCTACCGAGGCGGTGTGCAGCCGCTTCAGAAGCGCTTGCCATTGATTTCAATGGCACCGCTCCCCTCACTGCCCCAAAGATGCTGCTTGCAAGACTTTTTGTAAAGTCCTGAAAGTGCACCGCCCCAGTGTGAAAGCACTCAGGGCTTTCACATTGGGGTGGATTGGGGGGGATTTTTTAGCTAAATAGCGTCTGTAAAGCGCCTCAGTGTGAAAGGAGCCTTAAGGTTTGACCTCATATTATATGGTTTTGGTAAATCTAAGTCTAAGTCTAAGACCCCATGCACACTATTAGATTTTTTGCAGATTTTTGTCTTCAGATTTACCACAACCATATAATATGAGGTCAAGCCTTAAGAGTTTCAATTTGTATGCAATCAGGCAGGCCCTTGCACTACAAGGTCATCTAAAGATACAAATCTGCAGAAAATCTAATAGTGTGTATGGGGTCTAAAGCTGGGTACACACGATCAGATAATTGGATGAATTTTCATCCTTTTCTTTTTTAATGCTAGTCTCATATCGAATCTGAAGAGGTTAATAAACATCCGAAAATTCTCGTACGACAAAATGCAACGTCAGAAGTGATGTAATGTGTTGAATAGTTTTGTATGTGTTCTTTTGTTTCTGAGCATGCATAGTCTTGCTCTAGCGACATTGTGTTCAAAAACAACAAAAATTTTCAAGCCTGCACATCAGTTTTTGTCGTCCGAAAATTCAGGAATCGGCTGTCGGACGACATTATTCTTCAGATTTTCTGATCCTGTGTATAAGCCTTAAGAGTGGTGCTTCTTCCTTCATTATGGGAATCTTCACTCACAGGCTTAGGAAAGAGGTCTCAGAGAAACTATCTGCTTGATTTGCTTGTGAGATATTATGCAGGTAAGTGTGGGAGATATTACCAGATCTCAGACAGTTTTGGATAGTGGCTGGTGTTGTTGCGAGTTTCTGTTTCCTTCAGCGTGGCAGCCATAGGCATGCGCACAGGGTGTGCTGGGTGTACCTCGACACTCCCTAATTACCCTGTGTGGTACCAATTTCCCCTGCTTCCAGGCATCACCTGTCTCTTCCCTGCAGTCCTGAAAGCTTCCCTCCTCTCCCACTCGCTGTTGTGGGAGATGTTTCAAGGTAGATGAATGAATCAACACAGGACGAGATCTGTACCAATCATTCCTGTGTTCATTCTTAGCTGAAGCAATGCAAACTATGTTTACTATGCTTCAGTTTGTAGATGAACAGGAAGCCACTCTGCCTCAGTCCCTTTCTCTCTGTTTAGACCCTTGATATTCCCCCAATGGAGCTCCTAAAAAATGTAAAAAAATAAAAATAAAACTATAAAAAAAATATATATATAAACTATTGACACCGTCCACTGCCCTACTTACTCCAATCTCTGCTCTACTGACAATGTCCACTTCTCAGCTGATATACACACATGTTTGTTGGTGCTCTGGGATGCATACCAAATTGCAATAGGTTGTACACACCAAAGGTGGCAGCACAGCACTCAGGTGGCCATTTCTGTCTATGGCCAATCATGCCCCAGGTTTTTTTTTTTTCATTGGCCTTCATAAGAGTGAACGGTAGCATTGGTAAACATTCATAGATTGGTGAATCAGCATGTGACATGGATGTATCTAGTCCACACAACTAAACAGGTCATTTGTGGCACTTGCTACAGGGCTTGGAAAGCAGAGAAAGGAAGCACAGATGTACAATGTATGTGTGCAGCCTGTTGCTCATCCATTCATAACTAAAACCTGAGAAGATGTTCACTATTCTTCATTTGTGAATAGATCAATGGCAGGAAGCAAACTAGTACATACAGTACTTTTCTGTCTGAGGCTATAGAGAATTTTTTTTTTCGGCAGGGAAAAGTAAGGTAGAGGCAGGGTTGGCAGTTGGGGTAGGCAAGCTGGGTAGTTGCTCATTCCCCACACACATACACACACATTTCTAAGGGTGTCAGGAACGTGCTGGCCATAGTGCAGTGGATGTTGAAGGGTAGAGGCAATTACGCATGCACGGGCGCAATCCCGCAAGTACCCTTACTGTCGCAGGCATTTGAATGCCACGCAAACGTGTGCTTTGGTGCCCAAATGTCATATATAAGGATGGCAGCTGCACTACGGCTTTGCTGTCTAATCTGAAGCTTGTACCCATATACAGTTGTGGTCATAAGTTTATATACCCTGGTAGAATTTATGATTTCTTGGCCATTTTTCAGAGAATATGAATGAGAACATAAAAATATTTCTTTCACTCGTGGTTAGTGTTTGGCTGAAGCGATTTATTATAGATCAACTGTGTTTACTCGGTGAAATCATAAGGACAACAGAAACTACCCAAATGACCCTGATCAAAAGTTTACATACCCCAGTTCTTAATACCGTGTATTGCACCCTTTAACATCAATGACAGCTTGAAGTCTTTTGTGGTATTTGTGGATGAGGCTCTTTATCTTCTCAGATGGTAAAGCTGTCCATTCCTCTTGGCAAAAAGCCTCCAGTTCCTGGAAATTCCTGGGCTGTCTTGCATGAACTGCACGTTTGAGATCTCCCCAGAGTGGCTCAATGATATTGAGGTCAGGAGACTGAGATTGCCACTACAGAACCTTCACTTTATTGGAATGTCCAGGTACGTCCCATGCACAGCTTCCTGGCTGATGAATGCAAATGTCCCTCCAGTATTTTTTGATAACATACTGCATTCATCTTTCCATCAATTGTGACCAAATTTCCCGTGCCTTTGTAGTTCACGCATTCCCAAAACATAAGCGATCCACCTCCATGTTTCATAATTGACTCCTTTCCAAGTGCAGAGTTTATGGTTGTGGCCAAAAAGCTCAATTTTGGTCTCATCACTCCAATTGACTTTGTGTCAGAATGTTTGAGGCTCGTCTCTGTGCTGTCTGGCATATTGTAACCGGGATACTTTGTGGCATTTGTGTAGCAATGGCTTTCTTCTGGCGACTTGACCATGCAGCCCATCTTTCTTCAAGTGCCTGCTTATTGTGCAGCTTAAAACAGATACACCACATGTTTTCAGAGAGTCCTGAAGTTATTTGTGGGTTTTTCTTTGCATCCCAAACAATTTTCCTGGCAGTTGTGGCTGAAATTTTAGTTGGTCTACCTGATTGTGGTTTTCTTTCAACAGAACCCCTTATTTTCCACTTCTTGATTAGAGTTTAAATGCTGCTGATTGGCATTCTCATTTCCTTGGATATCTTTTTATATCCCTTTCCTGTTTTATACAGTTCAACTACCTTTCCCCGCAGATCCTTGGCCAATTCTTTGCTTTGCCCATGACTCAGAATCCATAAACATCACTGCAGCACTGGATGATAGATGCAAGGGTCTGTCAGGATTCCAGAAACGCATTGATCTTTTATACACATACACTAATTACAAGCAAACAGATCACAAGTGAGGATGGTTACCTTTAATAGCCATTCAAACCCCTTTGTGTCAGCTTGTGTGCATGTTATCAGGCCAAAATCACCAGGGAATGTAAACTTTTGATCAGGGTCATTTGGATAGTTTCTGTTGTCATTATGATTTAAAAAGAGTAAACACAGTTAATTGATAATAAATGGCTTCAGCCAAACACTAACCATGAGTGAAAGAAATGTTTTTGTGTTCTCATTCATATTCTCTGAAAAACGGCCGAGAAATCATACATTCTGCCTAGAGCTTGAGCTATTTTGCGCAGAAGAATGGTCAAAAATTTTACTCTATGCATGTGTAAAGCTGGTAGAGACATACCCAAAAAGACTTGCAGCCATAATTGCAGCAAAAGGTGGTTCTACAAAGCATTGGCTCAGGGGGGCTGAATACAAATGTGCGCCACACTTTTCAGATATTTATTTGTAAGCAAATTTGGAAAACCATTTATCATTTTCCTTCCACTTCACAATTATGTGCCACATTGTGTTGATCTGTCACATAACATCCCAATAAAATAAATTTTCGTTTTTGCTTGTAACATGACAAAATGTGGAAAATGTCAAGGGGTATGAACACTTTTTCAAGGCATTGCATACGTAGTCTTTTCCAAATTCCAAATTCCAAAAATGTCTTACAAAGTAATTTAATGATTACGGAAACCACCTATAAATAGTAATGGACACTCAGGGTAACCAGACATACAGCTAGTGGAAACCATGGAAAATGCAGGAGCAAGGCCCCTTGAACAGAAGGGGCGGTTAACCTAAGCGTCATGTAATAAGCTGGAGTCTCGACGGGGGCCCAGGCACCTGAATGACAAAGGTTTTTGGACAGGAACGAGTTACAGCGGGAAATATTTGCGTGAGAAGGAAATTAGAGTGATTTGGCCATCAAACGCCATGGGGGGGGGGGGGGTGATGTCTGATAAGCCAAGAGTGTGAATGTCAGTAAGAGGGAGTAATGGCTGGCAATTTTATCCATTATCTATCTGTTGTTTCTGCTTCTTGGGTAGCCCTCTTCTCAACCATCCCTGGAAAGCTAAACCCACCCACAAACTCTGATTTGCTATCAGCCTTTTGCAGCAACTACCACGGGGCAGGCTCACAGATGCTGCTATGTACTAAATGTTGAGGCACTTCCTACGAGAAGGAACATTGAAGTTTCAGGTACATGGAGTCTCAAAGTGACAGTAAGCTCTAGTTTTTAGTAACACAAGGGAGAGCAGGAGCAAGAAAGAAGATTTTACTGTTGTCAATCAGCTGATATTTCTAACATCAAGGAAGGCTTTATAAAGAACCATTGTGAGTGATGATATGCTCCCAGGTGGTAAGTGCAATAATGTCTAGGCTCCTAGGAAGTAGGCTAAAAAACACTGGGAAGAGGACCGGCAGGAAGGGAATGGAGCTAGGAGTCTGCAGGGACAGCATCAGATAGGATGTGAGTATTGCATCTGAAAATGCTTACCTTATTTTCTCGCTTACAAGACAATCGTTTTTTATTTTTATTTTTTTTATAAAAGCTGGAGTTGAGGTTTAATGCCTAACAATATTTGTTTACAATTACAGACCACAACCAAAGCAGAATTAAGGCTGATAATACATTGAACAGTTCTAGAGCTATAGAGCTTTATGTGCACTGATTGCTTCAGGGCTCCACCAGTCCACTTTCTTTGAAAATGCCCATGAGAGTAAAGTTCATAAAGATATTCACAAATGAAAGCATGCTGGATCAATAGAGACTACTTGTAGAAGACAAATAATACATTATATTTCACTGGATATGACTATAGGTTATGGAATTGTAGAGTTGCCTTGGAAGTGTTTTCCAGCTATTGCATCACCTGGTAATTATTGGGCTGTAACTTATTTCCCAGAGCTAACTGCATTACTTCGGCTCTGTGATTTACAAAGCTTAAGTTGTGTAGAGTGCCCATTCTCTGCCTTTTTATTTAGCGCAACATTTTCTGCTTTTCTCACACTTAATGACTAGCTATAAACAAAGGCATAGAAGATTGATTATATTACACATATCCCTGCCTACATCGGCCTTTCCAGTCAGGACTGTCTATGGAGACCTTCAAAGCATGCTACAGTACTAACTCATTTCATTGCTGAGATCTGAAGTTACTGAGGTGAAAATATTTGCTTTTCTTAGGCTCACTTTTGAGGATACTGATTATTCTACAACATCTCTATCTCCCTCTGCTGTTTACTTCCCCTATATATCACCCTTCACAGAGTCTGCTTCACTTGTTTTTTGTGAATTATTTTATAGTATCCAGAATCCTTTTGCCTATACCATTACTTAAAGGGAAAGTTACTTAATCAAAAATACTTAAAATACAATTTCACAGTATGAAATAATAGCAGAGTGCAATGTCCTTCTAGAAAAACGTGATCAAAATGACTTCTCAGCTGCTTCCTTTTGCAAAATTCTGATGTATATAAAAAGAATACATTTTAGGTGTTTTGCAAAATTTCCATATTGATTTTTTTTTCTTTTTTATCACTGTCACATTATCTAAGCTCATGCTATGTCCCTGGGTACGCGTAATGCTGTGTGATTGCATTTAATGATGAGCCATACAAGCCTGCAGTGAAGTGTATTGGCTAATTACAGGTATAAGCAATTCAGAATAAAAAAAAAACATTATAAGACAACGTAACCCAATCACAAAAATCTCAAAATACATTTTAAAATATTAACACCATTTCAAAAGCTGTTTTCAAGTTTTTAAAATACTAAAATGATTCTAAAGGTTATTTTTTTATTTAAAAAAAATATAAAAATGCTCTGTGCTAAGTGCATGTAATCAAATTTATACCCAAGTGTAATCCTAATCAATCCAATATGGATATCTGCACTCACTATATTTCACATAAAAATATATAGAAGAAAAAAAATTGGTTGCGCTATCCAATAAAGTGCACAGTGCTGTACATTATAAATAAATATTCAGCAAAACGTGATTAACCACTTGCCGACCAGCCGCCGTCATTTTACTGTGGCAGGTCGGCACGTTCCCACGAATCGCCGTCATTGTACGACGGTCGCGGGAACGGGGTTACCAGGTGCGCGCGCCTGCTGCATGCCCACAGAGCCGATGCGCATGGCCGGCCATCCGCGATCGCTCCGCAGAGGGCCAGAACGGGGATCTGTTAAGGTAAGCAAAACAGATCTCCATTCTGACAGAGAAGTGGAGAGAGCTGTGATCAGGAACAGCGTTCTCTCTCAACCCCCAGTCAGTCCACTCCCCCCACAGTTAGAAGCACCCCCTTCGGGAACACTTAACCCCTTGATCACCCCCTAGTGTTAACCCCTTCCCTGCCAGTGGCATTTATATAGTAATCAGTGGCTATTTTTAGCTCTGATTGCTGTATAAATGTCATTGGTCCCAAAAAAGTGTCAAAAGTGTCCGATCTGTCCTCCGCAATGTCGCAGTCCCACTAAAAATTGCACATCGCCGCCATTACTAGTTAAAAAAAAATAATAATAAAAATGACATAAATCTATTCCCTATTTTGTAGGCACTATAACTTTTGCGCAAACCAATCAATATACACTTATTGAGATTTTTTTAACCAAAATAAGTAGCAGAATACATATCGGCCTAAACTGAGGAAGAATTTTTTTTTTTTTTTAATATATACGTATTATAGCAAAAAGTAAAAAATATATATATATATATATTTTAAATTGTCGCTCTTTTTTTGCTTATAGCGCAAAAAATAAAAACTTCAGAGGTGATCAAATACCACCAAAAGAAAGCTCTATTTGTTGGAGAAAAAAGGACATCAATTTTGTTTGGGTACAACATCGTACGACCGCGCAATTGTCAGTTAAAGTGACACAATGCCGTATCGCAAAAAATGGCCTAGTCAATAAGAGGATAAATCCTTCCGGTCCTTAAGTGATTAATAAATAATATGTGAAAAATTAATAGTCCCATAATAGTGAAATTTCATATAATAGTCCAGATGAAAAAAACTTGTAATAAATCAGCTCCAGTGATAAATCAAAGATAAGTGCAAAATCAGGTGTTCAGCTGAACTCGCACCATTTCATTACCGCACTCAGTGTGAACCTGGGCTTAATATCAGTTAAAGTTGAAAACAGAAAGAAAATGGTTAAAATAGTATTTTATTAAAACAAATCATTGCATATGTTTATGATGAACAACGATTTGACCAACAAAATTTTCTCCCCATTTTCTTGTGATTTTGAGTCTGTTAACATCCCGTTTTCAAAAGCGCTATCAAAACGACAAACCGCCAATGATAAGAGTGCTCATCATTATCAGCAATGGAGGAGAAAAAGAGGGGTTCATATAGTCAGCAATGTTTCATTTAAATCATACTTTGGTCTAATATGTTATTAACTGAGTGCACCTGTCAATATACAGTATACAGTCATAGGATCATAATCATGTATGATGTATAATTTATTTATGACCAATCATTTTTTTTTTCTAGGATTTTCAATAGTTTATAGTCAACATAGTGACTGAATAACTGGAGTGAATGTAGTGAATGTAACAAACATTACTCTGCTGATTGTCCGAAGTCGAAAAGGGCATGTCGCTTTCCTGAATAGATAGATAGATCCATTCTCAGGTTCCGAGGCGTTTGACAGGTGATAAAGAGGTGATATGTTAACTGTTCTCCACCTGTTTTAACCCCCCAAATGCAGCACTATCACACCATAACTGTGTGCATTGCATATGGTTGTGGGGTGCTTGCAGTGCAGCCCCATTCACTTGAATGAGTCGCGTTAAGCAGGTGGTAGTGCCCACAGAACACCAGAGGGGGTTTAATTCCTGCCATGGCCGGGAAGCAAAGTGATGCAACAATGGCCTGTGTACACCCCTGGCCTTTGCCTTTACAATTTAAGAGGGAGTGATTGGGGGTGGCAGAAATGTAGCTCAACCACATGTTTTACCACCTCCAACCACACGTTTGCCCCCAAAATATTTGGTTTTTATTGATTGTAATGTTTTCCCACTATTTACATATGTGTTGTTCTGTTTCAAATGCTGCTCTCACAAAAGTGAGTACACCCCTCACATTTTTGTAAATATTTTATTATATCTTTTCATGTGACAACACTGAAGAAATGTCACTCTGCTACAATGTAAAGTAGTGAGTGTACAGCTTGTATAACAGTGTAAATTTGCTGTCCCCTCAAAATAACTCAACACACAGCCATTAATGTGTAAACCACTGGCAACAAAAGTGAGTACACCCCTAAGTGAAAATATCCAAATTGAGCCCAGGTAGCCATTTTCCCTCCTCGGTGTCATGTGACTTGTTAGTGTTACAAGGTCTCAGATGTGAATGGGGAGCAGGTGTGTTACATTTGGTGTTATCACTCTCAATCTCTCATACTGGTCACTGGACGTTCAACATGGCACCTCATGGCAAAGAACTCTCTGAGGATCTGAAAAAAAGAATTGTTGCTCTACATAAAGATGGCCTAGGCTATAAGAAGATTGCCAAGACCCTGAAACTGAGCTGCAGCATGGTGGCCAAGACCATACAGCGGTTTAACAGGACAGGTTCCACTCAGAACAAGCCTCGTCATGGTTGACCAAAGAGGTTGAGTGCACATGCTCAGCGTCATATCCAGAGGTTGTTTTAGGGAAATAAACGTATGAGTGCTGCCAGCATTGCTGCAGAGGTTGAAGGGGTGGGGGGTCAGCCTGTCAGTGCTCAGACCATAAGCTGCACACTGCATCAAATTTGTCTGTATGGCTGTTGTCCCATAAGAAAGCCTCTTCTAAAGATGATGCACAAGAAAGCCTGCAGAAAGTTTGCTGAAGACAAGCAGACTAAGGGTATGAATTACTGGAACCATGTCCTGTGGTCTGATGAGACCAAGATAAACGTATTTGGTTCAGATGGTGTCAAGTGTGTGGCGGAAAGCAGGTGAGGCGTACAAAGACAAGTATGTCTTGCCTACAGTTAAGCATGGTGGTGGGAGTGTCATGGTCTGGGGCTGCATGAGTGCTGCAGGCACTGGGGAGCTACAGTTTATTGAGGGAACCATGAATGCCAACATGTACTGTGACATACTGAAGCAGAGCATGATCCCCTCCCTCTGGTGACTGTGTCGCAGGGCAGTTTTGCAACATGATAATGACCCCAAGCACACCTTCAAGACGACCACTGCCTTGCTAAAGAAACTGAGAGTAAAGGTGATGGACTGGCCAAGTATGTCTCCAGACCTAAACCCTATTGAGCATCTGTGGGGCATCCTCAAATGGAAGGTGGAGGAGTGCAAGGTCTCTGACATCCACCAGCTCTGTAATGTCATTCAGTGGCAACCTGTGAAGCTCTGGTGAACTCCATGCCCAATAGGGTTAAGGCAGTGCTGGAAAATAATGATGGCCACTCAAAATATTGACACTTTGGGCCCAATTTGGACATTTTCACTTAGGGGTGTACTCACTTTTGTTGCCAGCGGTTTAGACATTAATATGTGTGTTGAGTTATTTTGAGGGGATAGCACATTTACACTGTTATACAAGCTGTACACTCACTACTTTACATTGTAGCAAGGTGTCATTTCTTCAGTGTTGTCACATTAAAAGATAAATAAAATATTTACAAAAATGTGAGGGGTGTACTCACTTTTGTGAGATACTGTATATTCGTTGAAATATCTCCATAGACCCAGTCTGTCAGGACAGTAGGGTCATTTGCTGACCTGGCAACATCTACAGACAGCTTAAAGTGGTTGTCAACCCTGGACAACCACTTTAACCTACAGGTAAGCCTATAATAAGGCTTACCCGTAGGTTCCCTGCATATCTCCTAAATCTGCACGGTTTAGGAGATACACAATGTATTTTAATGTGCCCACGTCATCGGCACATGCGCAGTGAAGAAACTGCCTCCGTGCCCTTTCTTCACTGAAATCGTACCGCGATTGGCGGCTCCCGCGGGAGTGACGCCACGCGACTTTGGCCTGTCACAGAGCCCCGGATGGAAGAGGGGCGAAAGATGGACGCGGCCTGGAGCGGGGACATCGCCAGCTTCCAATGCAGCTAAGTGCTACATAATGGGCTAATATGCGATGCATACTAGCCCATTATGCTTTTACATTGCAGGGTAATAAAGAGGAAGTAAAAATTATCAGGGTTTACTTCCTCTTTAACTCTTCAATAGGACACGGAAGTTGAAACTTACCATGGGTACAGTAAGTGTAGTACATAGTATGTCAGTCTTTTGAAGCGTAAGAAAATAATGACTTTCTACACCTTGTCCCTGCAATGACTAATGCTGACTGAGGGAACATGGGAGAAAACTGGTAGAGTCTAGCTAAGACTATACTAATTAGTGCTGAGTAAGAGAAGAGAAACAGAGGGATGGACCAAATGCAAAAGTAAACAAGTTGTATTGGCCCTAAACCACAATTAGATGTCCTTATACATCAGAATGATAATAGCCAGATACAGTTTGATGCAATAACTGAAAAATATATACAGTATATATTTTACAGAATATTTGTTTTTATCTTTTATTTCCTTCTCACATGCTCATTAGTACTTAGAAAGCCTAACAGAAAAACTCAACCTATTCAATAAATATTTTATCTTCTATTTTTTTGTATAAACCCTCTCACTATATTTTCTCCTAAGCATCTTTTCTGTTGTTCTTTTAATATCACTTATCTCTGGCCTCTGTCTCTCTTGTTTGCTCCTTCAATCCTTATTTTCCTTGCTTTTGCTTTTATAAAATGTCCTCTTTTAGTACTTCTTTCTAAGTAAAATTTTCATTTCCCATAATCCTACATCTTTTGCTGTTTTTCATAACTTAAAGGAAAAAAAATGCCTGTCATTTGGAGTCAGAAATGCAGAGCAAGTACAGGCTGTATGACATGGTCTATATCAGGGGCATACCTAGAGCATTTGGCACCCAGGGTGGATTCTATATCTGGCACCCTCCCTTACTTAGGTGGTGCACAGCACGTCGACGTGCTGACTTTGAAGTTGAGTGATGTCACGTGTAGTGCCTCTGCGCACTGTGGCCCGGAATCCTCCTCCTTCTGCTGCCTCGGGCGGCCAGACCCCCCCTCCTTCTTTGCAAAAATGGCGCAGACCAACCCAAGGATTGTCATTGGGCGGCCGGCGCCATACATAAATACATGTAACTGGCAGGGGCATACTTACTGTACACTACTGCCAGTGGCATCACTAAGGTTGGTGTCACCTGGTGCAGTAAAACATGGTGTCACACCCCAAAAAAAAATATTTTCCTGTTTTCTTAAAGTGCACCAAAGATTCAATATGCGGGACTTTTGGTGCATTTTTAGAAAATGCTGAAGAAACGCACAACCTAATAGAAATCTATAAGACTCCAGCTATAACTGCGGGTAAAATGTAGAAATACCCCCTTTACATTACACAGCTCCTGTACATCTGGACCCCTTACATTACACAGCCCCCATACCTCTGGACCCTTTTACATTACACAGCCCCCATACCCCTGGACCCCTTTACATTACATAGCCCCACCCCTCTGGACCCCTTTACATTACACAGCCACACACCTCTGGACCCCTTTACATTACAAAGCCACCACACCTCTGGATGCCTTTACATTGCACAGCTCTGCACCTCTGGACTCCTTTACATTACACAGCCTCCACACCTCTGGATGTCTTTACATTACACAGCTTCGCACCTCTGGATCCTTTTACATTACACAGTCCTCCCACACCGCTTGACCCCTTTATATTACACAGCTCCCCCACACCTCTGGACCCCTTTACATTACACAGCACCCCCACACCTCTGGACCCCTTTACATTACACAGCCCATGCTTCTGGACCCCTTTACATTACACAGCCCCCCCACACCTCTGGACCCCTTTACATTACACAGCACCTACCCCTGCAGCTCTGCCCCTTCTTACCTTATTCAGGCATGCAGAGCGGGAGACACAGCAGAGCGGAGCAGGAAGCAGGAAGCAGAGAAGACAAACAGCAGTGTTGAATAGACAGCAGGAGTTAACTTTCCAAGTTAACCAGCAGGTGATTGGTTGCTAGATAGCTCTAGTTGTCTATTTAGCGCTGCTGTTTCTCTCTCCCATTCTGCCTCCTGCTCCCTGCTCCGCTCTCCTGTGTTAGTGAGCGGCAGACAGCCCCAAAAGCAGTGCTGGCCTGACGCCCCTAAACAGCGCCAGCCTGACACACCTCCAATGTGTGGAACCCGGGATGGACTGCCCCCCCCCCTATTGGTACGCCACTGTCTGTATTAAAAGAGACATTTGAATTCAACCAAGCATACATTCAGTGAAATAAAAATTTGCTCATCCAGTAGCAATTTGGACATAAACATACAAAGTTTCCATGAACGTAACCCTGTTATATGGTTGATAAATAGAGATCTGAACATTCTCAAAGTCACAGTGATGACATAAGCCTGTTCTTTTACCCATTGAAACTGGCGGTACACATATATGCGGACATCTCAGAGATGGGCCTTCTTCCAAGGAGCTGCATATATGCACTTCTGTGTTTGTGCTAGAAGCATGCTTCATAATGCTCTACCAGTTAAGACACTGAGCCCCATACTAATGATCAGGAGCCAGGGGGATTAACGTTATATAACACGATTGCAGTGATTGGCCATCTTAGCCTAGGTTCACACCTATGAGGCTCTGCAGCACAGTTTTGCTTGAGCGCGGCAACCCATTCATTTGAATGGGTTACCCTGACTCCTGGAACGCAGTGAAAAGGTCCCTGCACAATTTCTGGAATTGCAGCCCACACGGGAACAGCAAATGCAGTGAGGTTCAGAAAACAGGTGCGATTTCCAGTGTGTGCGGCATTCCATTAGCATTAATAGCACCCACACACTGCTTCTGCGTTTTTCTGTGCAGGCGGTTGCGACTGTAGGCACAGGGGTGTTCACGCAGCGGTAATCACCCACACAGAAGTGAACCTAACCTTAACACTTATTCACATTGATGCAGTGTGGGAAACACAGCGATTCCAGTGCGTTTTCCGAACCGTGACAAGATTAAGGTGGATATGGCGCTGCTCAATTATGATTCAAAAAACATTCAAACTTATTATGCTGCAACTTGTTGACAATAAATTTCCAGAGTGTTGGAAAATATTGGAATTAAAAATGGAAATATATACATCTGGATTCCCTTTATAGTAAATCCTATACTTTTGTGTATGAAATTGTATTATAATCCAGTGTTATAATAAAATAAATATTTAAGGAGAATTATCTGTGAGGGATTACTCAAAAAATAGGTGATAATAGTAATATAAAATGTACCGTGTTTGTGTAAAAAAATGCCTTACTTAAAACTAGTAAAGTGCCATAATAAAAACCATACATATACTTAAACCATATTAATTAAAAATAGCAAATGTAGACGAATTGTGTGCAAAATGCATAAATTATGGGCAAAACAAGTTAAGTGCAGACAATATATTATCCAGCGAAATTGATAAAGTGCAAATGTGCAAAATAAGTGCTGTAATTAGTTCACAAAAAGTCTCTAATGTGCAAAAAGCAATCTCCAAGTGCTGTATTCAAGGTGCTATATTCTTTTTTTTTTTGTTTACAATCTTTTATTAGAAGGTGTTTGCAATACAAAATTATTTGGATGTTGCATAGAAAATACAAAAAAATGTGTGAGTAAAGACTTGCATAAGCACAATACATATAATAAAGATGTTGTTGAGCATATCAAATGAGACACAGAAGGTAACTTGTTATATATAAATGCATGTTATACAAAGCACCTGAGAACATCATGTATTTGAGGTAGTCACACAATTATCCCAGAGGGACCATTTTTCATCAAAGATGTGCATATTGTCTTGAACCGAGTGGTATATCCTTTCAGTTAATTTAACCATATTCATTCTATTAAGAACTTGCTGCCAAGGGAGATTGGGTGAGGGCCAGTTACAGGCTATCATCCATTGTATTGAGCTTAAAAGTGAATGAATAAGTCTTAGGCATGGTTTGGATATATCAGGGATGTTTTGAGTATACAGATGTGGGGTGACAGGGTGATTTGTTTATTAGTAATTTGAAATATCTCATTCGATGCATGTCTCCAAGTTGAATCCAGGCATTGACATTGCCAAAAAATATGATATAGTGTACCTGTCTCATTGCAGCCTCTGAAACAACCAGGAGACACCTCAGGATAAAATCTATGTATTCTGGCTGGTGTCATATACCACCGAATCAGTAACTTGGATGGGGTCTCTTTACATTGACGCATATTGTCTAATCTAAGATACCATTCTTTAATTGAAACCGAGCAACCCAGATCTGATTCCCTGTTTAACATAGCTTGTGTTTTCAACGGTTGCAGAGTTTCATTTAGGTATTTGTATAGAGAGGAGATTAGGCCCCTACCTCTTGGTGTGTTAGTGCATAGCAGTTCAAAAAGTGTGTGTGTAGAGGGGAGCGAAGGGAAATAATGATTGGAGAAAAAATATTTAATTCGATTAAATTGTGACTCCTGAAGTATTATTTCGAAAATGTTTGTGGATCTCTGGGTCACCAATGAATGAGACCAGGGGAGGGGGAGAAGATATAAGTTTAAAAGAATCTTTAATTTTGAGCCAGAGCTGTAGGAGATGGGAGATGATCCTATTACGGTTTTGAAACTGCCTACCCTTTATCCTTGGGGACCAGAGAAAACCACGGATATAATATGGGGAAATAGAATAGGACTCGAAAGTAAGCCAGGGGATATCTGATGAGTCCGAAAACCATTGTATCATACTTGATAACCTTGTGGCTACATAGTAAAGCCAAATGTTTGGTAGGCCTGTACCACCTTCTTTCTGGGGCCTATGAAGTAAGCTAATGTTGCATCTAGGTTTCTTACCCGCCCATACAAACTTATTTATGTCTTTTTGAATTGATAGTAATTGATATTTAGGAATGTTAGTAAGGATGGAACGGGAATAAAAGAGAATTTTGGGAAGGACAGTCATCTTGACCGCACAGAGCCTACCCAAAAAGGAAATATGAAAGTAAGACCATGATTTTAGAAGGTTTCTGATTTGGGTGAATAAGGATGGGAAATTATGTTGATATAAGGTAGAGAATTGAGAGGTGATCTGGACTCCTAGGTAACGGATAAAGTGGGTGCACCATGTGAAGGTGTAATGATTTTTAATATTGGCCAATATATTTGAGGCTAAATAGATTGGGAGAAATGAGCATTTGGATTGATTAATATATAATCCGGATATTAAGTGAAAGGAATTTAATTCATTAAATAGGTGAGGTAAAGTGGTATGGGGTTCGGGTAGGAACAATATTGCATCGTCCGCATATAGGCAAATTTTGTACGCTTTTTGATCTTTAGTGTAACCAATTATATTCGGGTTACTCCTTATCGCACAGGCTAATGGTTCTAATGCCAAAGCGAAGACTAATGGGGACAGGAGGCAGCCCTGTCTTGTCCCTTTATTTAAACTAAAAAATTCTGAATTTACTCCAGGAATTTTAATTCTCGTTTGTGGATTTTTATAAAGGGCCTTAAAACCATGAAAACCATTAAAACCATGAAGAAATTCATTAGATATACCAATTTTTTCAAAAATAGTGTAGATATAGGACCAGCTAACACTATCGAAAGCCTTGTTTATGTCTAGGCTGAAAAGGCTAAGAGGAAGGGAGGATATATTCGCATCTTGAACCAAATTAGTGACCAATCTTATATTGTCTGTGATTAATCTGTTAGGCATAAAGCCCGTCATAGTGGACCAAGTTGGTTATTACTTTAGCTAATCTATCTGCTAGAAGGCGACCAAAAATTTTTATGTCATTATTTAGAACCGAGATGGGACGAAAATTTTGTGGGAGAGTATGGTCTTTGTTGGGTTTAGGAATAAGGGACATGTTGGCTAACAACATTTCCTTTGGAAAGCTTTTGTCTGAAAGAATATTATTGAATATTTGCATAGATGCGGAGAGATTAACAAGGACATTTTCTTATAATATGTAGTGGAATAGCCATCTGGTCCTGGTGCTGTTCCTGTTTTAAGTGATATGATTATATTATTGATTTCTTGTTCCGTGCATGGCACATTAAGTGAAGCGACTTGTGAGGGGTTAAGGTTAGGCAGATTGGGGGGATCCTTGTCAGGATTAGAAAGTAGATCCTTGTAAAACTCCAGGAAAATCTTTTGAACTTTTTGTGGATGTGTGATAAGCTGACCATTTTTGTCTCTAAGCTTGTATACATGTGGTGATTTGAGAGTTTGATTAAGCTTTTTAGCAAATATGCAGTATGTTGAGTTGCCATGCAACAGAAATTTGGCTTTGGAAAATCTAAGTTGTTTCTCTGCATCATTTGAGAGGAGTAGATCTAATGCTTGTCTTTTCTGTTGGATCTGTTGTAGTATAGAGTGTGAGTGGAGGGTATTGGCTTTACGATATAAATCATTAAGCTCTCTGTAGAGTCTGTGGATCTCGGATGTTCTTTCTTTCTTTCTTTTAATTGCAATATCTATCAGAAAGCCTCTGATGACCGCCTTATGAGCGGCCCAAAGGGTAGAAGGGGAGATGTCATCTTTGTTATTAATAGTAAAGTATTCTTGTACTTGAGTGGATAGTTGTTTTAAAATTATAGGATCTGACAGCAAAGAGTTGTTTATTCTCCAATTATATGGGGATGGGATGAGGCCTATGGCTGAGGTAGCAAAGCTACTATATGGTGATCAGACCATGGGCATGGGATAATTTCTGATCCAGATGAGTTGGCCAATATGATTGGTGTGGTAAAAATATAGTCCAACCTAGCAAAGCTATTGTGTGGTGCAGAATAAAATGTGTAAGATCTACTATTTGAGTTGTGAGTCCTCCAAATATCAGTTAATTGAAAATTGGTGAGGGATTTAGAAATGGATTTTGAGAAGCATTTTGAGGTGGAGGATATATTGCTTCTATCTAAGTGAAGGTTAGATACCATGTTGAAATTGCCTCCTATAATGAGGTGTGTTGAAGCTAGGTGTTCTAATTTTTCGAAAAAGGTATTGAAAAATGTGGTTTGTGCATCATTAGGAGCATATATCGAAGCTATGGTAAGGGAGCGTCCATTGATTTTCCCTTTGATTATCAAAAATCTACTCTCAGGATCAAAGATTAGGGAGTTTTTTATAAAGATAGCTACTCCTTTTGTTTTGTTGGTATAGGTAGTGTAAAAGCTTTGGTTATAGGTTTTGTCAAAAAATGTGGGGTGGTTGGGGTAGAGAAATGTGTTTCTTGTAACATAATCAGGTCAGCCCCCAATCTTTTATAATGTCGGAAAGCCTTTTTCATTTTTTGTGGTGAATTAAATCCTTGTACATTGTGAGAAATAAGACCATTCATTTTTTAAAAAATTGTGTGAGGTAAATGATGTGTGATGAAGGGAGGACATTAATAAAAGCGCACTTAAAAATGATAAGGAGTGGGTGAAGGTGTTGTTGGAGCATTATTTCTTCAGGTTTGCATAGCATATTGGCAATATTTGAAGATTTAGGTTTTTTATCCTCTGTGTGTGAAAACGAGCGCATTTCTGCATGTGTGTCTACGCAAGGGAACATCGTTAAATTTGGTATAACCATAATAAACCTTCTGTATATAACGAATGTTGTAGGTTTTAGTAATGAACCATTATCACATTGAACAATGTGGGGGTCTGGTGAACTAAATTCACCTGACCAACTATATTTTCTACTTGGACTGAATTGTCCAAATCCCATCCGCAGGCCAGACACACCACCATCAGCCACACCGCCCGGCGCGTAACAATGCCACACACAAGCGGCCAGCAGAAGAAGGAGTATCCGAAGAACCATACTGACCCACGAATAGGAGGGGGACAAACCAGCTACTCCGCCCAGTCCGGCGGCACTGATAGATAGAAAAAATAACGTGCAAAGGAATGTATAACAGTGAAATATAACAGCTATGATTAAAGAGCTAAATGGTAGTCTTCTACGGTTCTCAGCATTGAACAGGTAGCCAGATTGTCAAATCACCTTGGCTATAGTCATGTCCAATGCAGAACAAGATGATCAGCCAGGAAACTTAGTACAACAGATCATTGCAAACAAGGCCTGAGTAGTTGAAGTTTACCATCTCGACCACTAGGTGGTATATGAATACAGTTTTTATACATTATAGAAATAAAGTTCTATAAGGAAGAACTAGGGAAAAACAGATCCCTGAGGGTCTATTATCAAATGGAACCGACTTTTGTCGACTCAATTACTGGCCATAATAGGCCTAGAAATGAGGTGTAAAAATATTATAAAAAGAGAAGTCCATTATAGTGAGCTTTAGTGTATTAATACAACACATTTGTGGAAAGGAAGGGGAGAGAAGTAACCCTGAAGTCCCAGTCATGTGTAGTTCAAGGAGGGGAAACTTGCTGCAGCTTTAAGTTCAACAGGTGAGCTGATTTTTGGCGTGAAGCAGTTTTCATTGCTGTAACAATAGCAGAGGGGAAGAATTGGAAGTGGCAATGTATCTTAGGGGCATATAGAAACAGACATAAATGGTAGATGTCCAAGCCCACTCTGTAGGGCTAGTAAGTTGTGGGGATGAGGAGAAGTGCAGACCATAAATGTCCAGGTAATAATGTTCTAGTTTGTAGACTTTTACAATGTCCATTAGGTGGCAGTAAATCCATACCTGATGAGAGCTCCGTGAAGAACATTTAAGCTCCACCATAAATTCACTTCTTACCTCCTTTTGGTCTACAGAGCTCAAATTCTCGTTCATTGTCTCCTTCTCATTGAGTTCAAACCGTCTTTGTGCTTGTTCGCCATACCCTCTTACCTCCTTTCCTGGGAAGTCAGATTATAGGAAAAAAAAAATTTAAACATAGATGATTACAGATGCATATGTAGGATCACAGGAATGAGTATTCTTCAAGCAAATCAGTTATCTGGGGGCTCCCTGTTCCTTCTTTGGTCACGGCGTGAGGCAAGAGTGGACCATATTGGGGAAGGTCTTGGTGTGGAAGGGAGGCGAAGAGAAGGTTCCGGGTCTAGAAGGCCAAGTTTTATAAGCAGTTCTTTGCCTTCCGATAAATTGTATACTATATAGACAGTACCGTTATGGGGAACAGATAGTTTAAACGGGAAACCCCATCTGTACCGAATGTGTGCAGTTTGTAATATTGAGGTGTCTTCCTTCATGTTTCTCCTGCGTTCTAAAGTGGTTGTGGAGATGTCTGGAAAGATTTGTATTCTGATTCCCTCCATATAGATATTAGGAGAATTCCGAGCTGCCCTCAGGATCTCTTCTTTTATTAAAAAGTCTTTAAGGCAAAGCACAATGTCTGTTTGTCAGCAGGGGGTTTGGGTCACAGAGCTCTATGAATTCTATCGCACAAAAACGCATCGTCGCTTTTGTCTGCGATCAGTGAATGAAAAATGTTTAAAACTGCAGGGTGAGCTCTGTGATAGACTCTGGCACCCCTTGTATTCGCAGGTTATGTCTGCGATTGCGATTATCCAAATCCTCGATTTGTGATTGAGCGTAGGCAAAATTTTCAGATAATTGTTCAAATTCTTTCCTAAGATCGTTGTTGGCCAGTGTTAGTTCATCATGCTTGGTCTCAAGCCGATCTGTTCTATTGCCTAGCGTTGAAATTTCTTGTGATAGTGCTGATGTGGCCCTACTGATTTCAGTGTGAAATTTATTTGCCAGTTTATCATAAATTTTTGTAAGACTTTCATCTAAATCTGCCTTGGTCAATGTCCCATGTTGATTTGGCACTGTGGGGTACTCACAGTTAGGTGGGGATGGTCCTGGAGAGGCTGCCTTGCTGTTTGCCATGTGCTCTGCTGCATGCTGCCGAGAGGCAGCGCCATCTTGGGAGATCTTTGTCTTCTCCATGGAGCGGAGAAGATATGAAGTTAGATGGCCTTGTGACTGGCAGTGCCTCATTCCTTTCCTCCCAGGCATGCACCGTTATTTCAGACAGGGCTTGTGGCTGATTTTGTGCCGAATTATCGTCGGATGGCCCTGTGTAAGCCACCGGAATGAACGGAGCTGGCGGAACTGTTAGCAGATGCAACCTGCCTGCATCGTGCCATGCATGCGTCCCCCAAGGTGCTCTATTCAATATCACTGAAATATCTTTCGACTAAATCTGTAGTGAACTGCTGTCAAAAAGGTTAAACTTTGCTGTGGTATTGATTTTCACTCCACACTGTGCATTAAGGTGCGTTAGGTGTTCCCCTCCTTGCACTGCAAACGTGAGGCCACTCACCAGAAAGCATTCCCCACTGAAGGGGTACACGCTTGGTAGAATCATAGAGCTTGCTGTACTTCATCACCAAAAAGCGCTCCCCACTTAGGGGATATACACTTAGTGGAATCAGAGAAACCTCTTGAACTTCACCTCCTCCGTTTTAATCCAACCATGCAAAGAGAGACAATACTTTGCGCAATATTGTTTGATCCAAGTTTAATAGCGAAAAAGTAAAAACTCACATGTCAGCATGAAAAGTCAGGCAGTTACAGCCAAACAGGATGTCCGTCGTGTCCTCTGCATTCCACGGCCCGAAACCGGAAGTGACGTGTGACGCCTAAGCCCCGCCCTACGTGTTTCGTCATAGGAAGTCTACTGGAGCGGTTACTGTGTTCACACGATATGCTGCATGTGTCAATGAAAAGTTAACCACACCCCAAAAGCAGGTCGCAAAACACAGTGCATTTGTCAAAAAAAAAAAGCTGCCTGCTACTCTTTCATGCAGATATGGTGCGATTTAATCCATTCAATATGAATGGCTAAAATCGCACCACTCAGAACTGCATGTGATTTCCACAGGAATTTGGCGCAATGCAAATGCGTATTTGGGTATGCAAATCACATATCATGTGCAATGTTTAACCAAGGCTTAATGATCACTCCCTGTAAAACCTGCCCCTGTATTCTTTCTCCACTAAATGAGAAAAAAAGGATGCAAATTTTGTTTGGGTACAGCATTGCATGACTGCGCAATTACCAGTTATAGCAGTGTAGTGCCAAATTGTAAAAATGCTCTGGTCATTGAGGGGGGGGGAATACTTCCGGGGCTGGTTAAAAAAAAAAATCATGAAATATCCATTAACCTTTTCCACCAAATGAAAGCAAAATTTGTCCTGACCTAAATAAGTTATAATTCACTTGGATACACTAATTAGTTGCAATATAATGTACAGTTTTACTAAGGCTCCAATCACACATGATCACTTACGAAATCTCTGTGATTTCGCCCCATGATTTCAAATGGCAAAAAGCGGTACATGTTTGCGATGCCATTACTTATAACGGCACTCCAATTGTGCCACAATTTTTGTGCAACAAATTGCAGCAAAATTGTGCATACAAAATCACGGGATGCTTATCTCCCAAAGGAAGTTCCGGAACTTCTCTTGAGCGACACATGTTCCATGATTTTGCTGTGTTTTGTCATGCGACAATCGAAGCAAAATTGCAGCATGATTGGGGTACCATTAGAAGCAATGGCATCGCAAACACATGTTGTGTTTTGCAGCCATTTGAAAACACAGAGCGGAATCGTGAGGCAGAATCGCAAGGCAGAATCATGGGGATTCTGCCTGTGATCATGTGTGAATGGAGCCTGACACATGTTAAAGTTGCAAAATTGTGTTCAGGAGTTGAGGGTTGTTTTACCTTCATTATGAAAGGGGTTACATAGGACTACAATCTTGATTTGAAGAAAAGTGGTTTATTATGTATTTGAACACAAAAAGTTGGTGTATGTCTGCCAAATTAAAGTAAGAGGCCTTTTTTTCTGTGCCCCACCATCAAAAAATTAAAAATCAGCAGCTATACCTACTATAGCTGTTGACTTTTAATATTAGGACACTTACCTGTCCTGGAATTTAGCAATGTCCCCTTCCCTGTCAATGTTTTCATCGGCTCTTGAGTGCTGCTGCTGCCATTCGTGGTAAGGGAAACTGGGGGAAGGAGGGGGCGCGAACTCCTGAGTGATCTTGCCGCAGCGAGATCTCTCAGAAGTGGGGAAGGGTACCTGTAAAAAACACGTACCCGCTCCCCCTCTCCCTTGAAAGGTGCCAAATGTGACACCGGAGGGAGGAGGCTGATAAGCGGAGCTTCCACTTTTGGGTGAAACGCCACTTTAAATTGGTTATCCTCATTTAATTCTACCTTGAGAGTTAAAGGAGAAGCATAGCCATAGTTTGTTTTGCTGTACTTCTCTTGTGGATCACAGGAGTACTGTCGGCTGATGTCACAATGCTTGTCCAGGCTGGGAAACCAGCACTTGGCTCAGCCTTTCAGCAAGCCATTGAGAGCCTGAGCCAGCCAATCCTGCCCCCTCCACAGCCCAGCGCTCCAGTGAGTATGGGGGGGGCAGAGCAGAGGAGCAGAGAGACCCTGACTGACAGTCACTCGCTCTCTGCTAATGGAGCACTGAGAATTGAGCAATCAGCGGTCTTTGATCGCTCAGCTCTCAGTCTTAGAGCCAGCCGGGGGCAGATGCAGCATTGAAGCAATGCTGCATCCACCTAGGTAGGTATGATTTCTAAAAAAAAAAAAAAATGATCTTTTAAATGCTATTGAAATATAAGTTTTGCCAGTCAATGGAAATATTTATATACACAGCCATTACATACGTTTTAATTTGCCAGTATTTCGTTTCAGCTTCAATTTAACCTATCCTCTCTCTATATTTGCATTTCTCAACTGTTTTATAATGGCCTCTGTAGTGTAAAGAAATAATTTAAAAAATGCTTTTGCTAGTATGAAATATATGCTGTGCATTATATTTATTATAAAATTATTTTACATTATGTTTGATGTGGGAACAATTTCATACATACAGTTCAGAGCAATTCAATATATAGACTAGAGTTCCATTTCTTTCTTCACATTACAAGGAACTTATATAACACATATTTCTATGTAATTCTACCTCTGCAGCAATGTAAATGACTCTCATGCTGCTTTCTGTGCTGTGATATCAGCAATGTAATGATGCCTATGTACTGATTGAAATTTAAGGCACAATCATTTTGTCTCCTTACCACCACCAAACTCATAATTTTGCCTACAGGGCATGACAGGATTCCTCACAATAAGTAGCCATCAAACTTCTGGACAAACTATGCTGAATCACTCACACCTTGTTCAGTACTACAGAAAAGGTCAATGGAGGTGACATGACTAAGATCCTTACCGAAGGCTATCAGCTGACTTACATTTCCCATTTTCAATGACCCTGGTTTCCTTATCTGTGATGTAAATGTCAAGTGAGTTTCTGGGCTCTTTAAAGTTGCTTTCTTATGCTTGTATTCCATATTCTACTATTGATAAAAATATACATTTTGTAAAATTGCTAACTGGTATGTTCAAGGTGCTGTAACAATTGATGTTAACAAATGTAAAAGAAACTAACTAGGGATGCATAATGAATCCAGCTTTAAATAATCTTGTATCAAAATCTCTTCGGGTTAAGTCAAATGTAAAAATTTGATTTTTTCCAGTTTCAATAGACAAGGCAAAGATATATCATTTCCATACACTATTTTATCTTTTTATAGCTGGTCTTTTTTAAAGCTGCTCTGTCATGTAACACTAAGGTCCTGAACCCAAGAACATTGTGTAATCTTATCTTACCTCTTAATAACATTAGAAAAACATTTAGCAGGTTTGATGCAAATTTACAGAAGATCTTAAAGCTAACCTGTGATCTTCTAATTTGCAGTAATCCAATGGTGGGATCATCATCTGCCTGCAGGCTCTCTTATGTTCACATAATGGCCCAGAATGCAGAAACTCATTTATAAATTGAGATTGTGAAAAAAAATATATAACTGAACCTTGCATTCAATGTTCCAGCTATTAAGTTAGTGCAAGAACCATTCTTTTCCCTGCCATGATTATTGTAATAAAAATGAAAATCCCCTTTAGAGCCCGTGTTAACAGATTTCAATAGAAAAATTGCAACATGCTTTTTTCATCAGTTTGAGCTCATTCAGAACACATTGCAGGTGCAATAGACCCACATTTGACTTTCTCCAGCTACTTTTGCATTCCCATAGACTAATATGGATTGAGAAGTTCTGAAGTGAAAAAAGCCTACCATGACTGGCTATTAAAGTGACTATGTGAATTAAAAAGAAAAAAAACATAGCTATAAAGTGCAGGCATTAGCACCCTTTTCACATCTGCTATTTCCAAATGCCAGATGTTTTGAATAGGCTTGTTGTGATGCTTGTCTTTGAAGACTCTTAATAATGATCAGATTTTTAAGGGATCTACAATTGTCTAGCATGGTTTATCTTATTAATCATCCCAAGGAAACCGATTATATATGCAATTTAAATCTCTTGAATTAGTACCAGCTTATGGGTTAGCGATATAACCCATAATCACAATTAAAAAAGAGTGAAAATTTACCTGAAACAGATGAAAGGTTACAGAAAATAGCAGTCTCAGATCTTACTTTCAGGTTCCATCCATCTCAGTGAGTGGGCCAGACATCTTGCAGGTTGCTAAGCTTTGATGATCTTACAGCCACCTCACTGCACACTTTTGACTCTTGGACTTGGATAGTGTTAAAAGCAAGTAGTGATAGGTACATCTACTTGGATTCTATTTGCAGGCATGTTCAGTGAAAACATTTAAAAATTCACATATTGTGAACTTTAACCACTTCAATACAAGGCACTTACCCCCCTTCCCACCCAGACCAATTTTCAGCTTTCAGCACTGTCGCATTTTGAATGACAATTGCACGGTCATGCAACATTGTACCCAAACAACATTTTTATCTTTTTTTCCCACAAATAGAGCTTTCTATTGGTGGTATTTGATCACCTCTGGGGTTTTTGTTTTTTGCACTACGAATAAAACAAGACAGAAAATTTTGAAAAAAAAATTTTTTTTCTTTGTTTCTGTCACAAAACTTTGTAAATAAGTACATTTTCTCCATCACCGATGGGCACTGATGAGGCAGTGCTGATTTGGCACTGATGAGGCAGCACTGATGGGTACTGATGATGAGGCACATATATCCAGCACTGATATGTGGCACTGATAAGTGGCACTGATGGGTGGCACTGATAAGCGACACTGATGGGCACTGATAGGTGGAACTGAGCACTGATAGGTGGTACTGATAGGCAGCAATGATAGATGGCACTTTTATGGAGGCATTTCCTGGTGGTCCTGGGTGGCATCCAAGATGGGCACTGAGTGCCATCCCTGTTGGACACTGTGCCCCTTACCTGGTGGTGTAGGGTGGGCTCCCTTGTGGTCAGGGTGGGCTTCCTTGGGGTATCCCTTGTGGTCCTTGGGTGGGCATTCCCTGGTGGTCCTGGGCGGGCTCCCTGGTGGTCCTGGGTGGTGATACTAGGGAGGGCTGCACTGATAAACAATCAGTGCAGACCCCCCTGTCAGGAGAGCTGCTGACTGGCTTTCCTCTACTCGTTTCTGCAGACGCGAGTAGAGGAAAAGACAATACACAGCTCTTCCTGTTTACACTGTGGCCGGCCGTGATTGGTCATGGCTGATTACATGGTAAAGAGCTTCCGACTGAGGCTCTTTACCAAGATCAGTAATGCGGTATGTCAGAATGACACACTGCACCCCCAATTGCCGCGATGTGCGCCCCCACGGGTGCGCGATCGCGGACTATCCTGAAAGACGTCATATGACGTCTGGTCAGGATAACTGAACCACCTCCCGGGTGTCATTTGTCTATAGGCCGGGTGGGAAGTGGTTAATATGGACCCATTTGAAGTCAAAGGCAGATCAATCTTGAATACTCATTTTCTCCAATGGAAATGTGCCATTGCAAATATATTTTTTAAAAATATGGTTTGGCAGGGATAAGCTCTTTTAAGAAGACTTACAAGAAATGTATGGTCACAGCATGCACTTTAATTTTATAACATTATAATAGCAATACAATCATTGGTTATGTTTGACAATCCAATATATGCCCTCATAAAAAATCTCCTTTCATGTTGTGATTTCTGGATTTTTTGCATGCTTTACAGCTTCTCCTCCACTGTTTATCTTCAATTTTTATAAACTACATATCCCATGGCACCTTGCTGCCTGTAAGCAGTGATTCCTTTACCAACTCTACCTCCCAAAACTTCTTCTCTCAACACCTCTGTAGGTCAGAAGGCAAGCTCTGAGAAATGTGTGACACAGCAGTGTCTACTCACAAGGCATAGTTAATAAATGTCACAGAATTCCAGGAAGTAAATGTGTGGGGGTCTTCACACAGTTGGTTCAATTCATGAACCTGTATTAACCACTTTAAGATTAGCAATAAGCTAGCGCATAGCGTTTTTCAAAAAAATTTTGACATTCATTAAAGAACGCTCATAAAATAAGGCATGCATTATTCCATCAAAATTTGCAGTATTCATCTCATAAAACCAATCAGTAATTTATCACATGACATCATATTCAGCGGGCTTTACTTATTTTTCAGTGGACCATTCTGAGGGACCTTGCAGGAAAAGGAGCGATGGCAAAAGAGTCTGGATGAAAAGCCAAATGTCTTGGATATTGCTGAGCAAATGGTAAAGTACTTTTTCTTCAATTTAACAGCCTAATTTTCTGTACAGTTAAGTAGTGTCCCTCTATGCTTGTGGCACATATTTCTTCTCAACACTTTCAGCACTGTTGCATTTTGAATTTGGTAGGGCTCTGGTATTCCCTGATCCGGGAAATACACAAGGATTTAATGACTTTTGAACAACGGCCTTGGCAGACAACTTCTTGATCCCAGCTGGACTACCAACTTTAGACAGAGGCTCACTAGCAGCACTTAGGTTCTCTGTGCTAGCTGGTGTCTCCCCAAAGTCCATAGAGGTCCAATCTGGAACTGTGGATCCAAAAACTTCTCCACTAGCCCACAACAGGTCTTGACATGGACTCAAAGGTTTATTTCCCAGAAAGATCAGACAAGGAATCTATTTCAGGATCCTCCAACTTTTCTGCAGGCGTGTATTTAGATACTAGCCCCACTGTACTATTCTTACTACTGTCACAGTCTGCCCCAGCTTTCTCTCCAAGTCCTGGTGTGGCTCTCCCAGGGATGATGCCTCATTCTGTTTCCGGCTCAAGTAGTTTCTGTGACAGCCTCCCAACCACAGCTGAAGGAAGCCTTTAAATGGCTGATCTTTTGGGCAGGAGCAGTGGTTACAGTAGCAATGGCAGTAGCAGCAACATCTCCAAACTGGTGGTAGCTGGCAGGGCAGTATAGATAGCCCCTTCTGTAGTGACACTCATGGCCCAGTTAACTCTGTTTGCATGGAGTAACACAGTAGGATGTTCCACAGTGAACAGGTATTCCCCCAGTGCAGGCAGTTAATGAATGGGTGGAGGTGTACAGCCAGTCCTCCACATGGGACAAGCATACCCAGCACTTCCTGGTCTCCAACTGTATACAACACAAAGTGACCATGTGGCTTCAGTCAGATGCCAGTGTCAGTAGGGTTCCAGACAACATAGCACCTGTAGCAGAACCGATAGTGAACATTTTAGACCCCACAGCAGCTCACACAGGAGAAATTTGGCCATGCCCTGGCTCCCCTCTCCCTTGTAGCAGCATCAGGGGCTCTTTCACCTGCACCAGACATACACAGCGACTCTCTTGCACAGCAGCAAGCAGCAACCCTCCCACTTTCTCTCCTTAGCTACCAGGCTTTCTTTTCTGTCTGCCCCCAGCTCAAGCGATCAGACCTGTGATCTGCAGTTAGCTCCTGTCTTCCTGGAGAAAGTGACAAATTCTAGGAAAACTCACTCTTAGCACAAACATGTGAGCTCTTCCCCACTGGAAAAGTGCAGCACAGTGGAAACAATCCTTAGGGCTTTATTTGATGTCACAGTTCACAATCCACTGGTGCCATGACAATTTGTTGTTTGTCTGCTAGGGCCAATGACAAACACATTCTGCCAGGCTCCATGTTGGGCACCAAAAATGTAGCATCCCCCTGGTACCCTAGAAGCAAAATAACATGAGCCAGTATTTGCCCCAGGGCTGAGTCCATATCTATAATGGGGAATGTGGAACATAATTTAGACACTGGTCTTTTCAAAGTTTTTAATGTTAAACTGAAAAGGAGGTAGAGGGAGTGAGGGTTAGGAGTCCTGGATACCACCGACTCTTAAAGACTCTTCAGATCCAGATAAAATCCAGGTTCACAGTGTCAGGACCTTTAAGCTGACCCAACATTTGCTAGCCTAATTGTACTCAACTTTGCTATTCTATTGTGGTTGAAGGGTGCATTCAAAAAGCACTCTGAAAATGGCATTGATCAAGCAAGCCAAGTTTACAGTATGCAAAAGTTGGAATTTTGTCATCTTAAATTTAATGTGAAATCTTCAACAACTTAAACATATATTTTTGATGTTTATAGTGCCCCAAAGACAATGGTGTCAAATAAGACACAAATCCTGGAATCAGCAGGTCCCCTTCGAACGCTGGCTTATCTGGAAGAAACAAAATCAAGAATGGTATAAATCTCAGTAAATATTAAAGTAAAAAAAGTAAACATGTTAGTAACATCATTTAAATTTGAGGACAAATATTTATTTCACAAACTTCCACCATGCTGGAGAGTGATGAAGGAGGAAATTCAGAGAGGACCACTAGATTCAGAGATGACAGAAGAAAACATCACTCCTATTCAAATTAATTATGTAGATTGCAGTACAGAAATAGATAATGAGGTTACAGACAAAACATATGTGCTCTGTGGTGATCAGCATTTCAGTGACAGCAGGGCAGGTTACAGGAAAACACCCCCATCGAGACCAAAGAAAAGAAGAAAACAGTAAACTCCTAGTGACTGCAGTGTGAAGAGCATATCCACTCCCCTAACAAGAAGAGGAAACTCTCAGATGGTCACCAATGCAATATGAAGTTCACATATCCTGAAAATTTGCCGTAAGTTGAAAATCTAGTTTCTATATATAAGACATTGTTGGGTCCCCAGATGCTGGAAATAAATCAAGCTTGGGAAAAAAACAATGGGAGAAAATTACACTTCATCCATGAAGAGTCTGTGGCAGGATTGGACAAAGGCTTTGATACCCAACAACGTTAAGCATTTATGTTATTTATTTATTAGTTAACCAGTTCAGATCCTTAGGACGTCCATGGACGTCCTGGGATTTCACTGGTGATATCTCAATGATGCCGACACCTGCAGGCATCATTGAGGTATGGCTTTTTAGAGCAGGTGATTCCCATCACCGCAAGAACGATCATAGCTGCAGGTCAGCCGCTTGATCGTTCTTACAGGTGATGAGAGGGGACGCCCCCCCTCCCGCCGCCCTCCGGTGCTTCTCCCGACTCACCTGAGTGATCGGTGACCGGGAGAAGGAATCGCCTGCCGCCGGATCTTGAAGCCAGAGATTTCCGAGGGACAGATGTCCCTCGGTCATCTCTATGGCTCTCGGAGGCCCGGGCGCACATTGTGACGTCACTTCTGGGTCTCCGAAGTAAACAATGACCGTTAAAGGGGAAGGAAAGGCTGAGATCGTCCTTTTTTTTTCTGATCTCAGCCTTTCCAGTCTAGAGGAGAGATGTAGGGTCTTATAGACCCTGCATCTGTCCATAAAAAGGACCTGTCATGCACTTTTCCTATTACAAGGGATGTTTACATGAAAACTTACTTGAGCCCAGATCTTGATTAGTGCTGTGTCCGAGAGCATCAGTGCTGCTCTCCCTCTCTCCTTAAAGGACTCAGCCATTGGCTCCTGCTACTATCAATAAAATCTTATGAGAAGGGACACACACAGCCTGGCTCAGGATCAAGCCAGCATGTCTGCCCCGTAGCAAGCTCTTGCTATGGGGGGCAGACACAAAAAAGGAGAAGCCAAAAGCACCCCAGAATAGGCAGTTTAGGCTGCTCTGTACAAAACCAATGTACAGAACAGGTAAGTACAACATGTTTGTTATTTTTTTTTTTTTTAATCTTTACTATCACTTTAACCCTGCCTTTAAAGTGGAATTCCACCCTTTTAAAAGTCAGCAGCTACAAAAAGTGTGCTGACTTTTAATAATCACTCACCTGTCCCACGGACCAGTGATGCGGTCGCCCGCTGCCTCGCTTCTCTCCCCCTACTCCATGCGGTGCTGGCATCACAAGTGTGGGTGCCCAGCTTTGGCTGCGCGCTGTCAATGGCCGGTGTATCTTCTGGGACCTTTGATGTGTCCCAGAAGATCACCGGGAGGGAGGGGGACAGGTGAACTTCCTTCCAGTTCCACGGCACCAGGAGAGGAAGTGGAGCTGGGTCCCTGCCCCCCCCCCCAAAAAAAATGACATGCCAATTATGGCATGTCAGGGAGTCACCTACACTTAAAGTGGAAGTTCCACTTTTGGTGCTAATGTAGAACTAAAACAAAAGTGATAACAGAAAAAAAATACCATTTACCACCATCAACATTTCCTAGACATTTTCATCTGTTTTAAAAAATGTAACTTAATGTATATAATATACAATAAGGAAGAGATTGTCAAACAAGGGGGGTGGGAACCTGGACACTGCCCTGGGGGACCTGCAAAAAAATAAATAAAAATAATGTTTAGTAGGGAGCAGCTATTTTATTAAGATTTAAAAGGCAATGTAAAAAATGAAAAATTCCTTTACTCAAACCTGCATGTACTAAACCAAAAGTGATATTTACAAAGAGATGAATAACATTAAAAATGTTGCTAAATTACATTTTTCTGCGGCTTTGTTCTGTTTGTAAGCAAAGGAGCTGGGTTTCCCCTGAACATCCATATTACACCCGTATCTTAGATGAGGGTATGACATGAATTGAAGATGGGCCCCACAAAAAAATAAATAAAATACAGCATTGGGGTTCCTCCTAAAAATCCATAACAGACTCTCATCTTTGGCAGTCTAGTATGGATTTTAAGGAGGACCCCACACAAAAAATATTTTAAAAATCCATACCAGCCCTCCTTTCTGAACCACAAGTCCCCTTTGGGTCGAGGAAACGAATGTTTGTCTTGTTTCGGCGTCTTTTTACATTAAATCGTTGTAAAAATTACAATAAGTAGAGAAACATTTATAGTGAAAACCAAATCATGTACGTCCAAACTCATTTCCTTAAAAAGTAAAAAATGTAACGGAAAATTTAGAATTATTTTATCGACGAGGGATGATTTGTAATAAAAATAAATAAAAAAACGTCCAGGGGGTCCCGTCACAGGTCCAAGGGTGGGGGGAACAAACTGTTAGAGAAGGAATAACATATAATATATGTAATTCAATGTAAAAAATTTTGTCTACTTTTACAGATCCTTTACAACTACCACCATTTACCATAAAAAAAAGACAAT
>BLSH010396180.1:655216-666406 GCA_018402905.1 Glandirana rugosa
TGAATTGGTCGATTATCTTTCAATTGATCCGAATTCAAATCATTGCGAAAATGTGGAATTCGTTAGAAAATGAATAAACAAAACAAATTTAAATGAAACAATATGAAACTAAACAAATTCTGAAACAAATCAACTAAACAAAATTAGTAACACAAGGAATCTATGAAATGAAACAAGATGAGTTTTTTCATTCTGCACATGTCTATCACTAACTGCACTAAGAGACAAGTACATTTTTAGGCATTCTTTGCAATAGGAATTATGTTTTTAGTGAGATACCCCCTAAGGATGAAATACTTCTAAAGGGATGCAGATATTGAACATGTCTTCATGGGAAGACTGCAAGTGCATCAGGTGATTTGACTGAATACATACACTCCCTTTCAGTTACCAGACTTCCAAGGACATAGTAGAACAAGCAGCTTTTTCTAAAGGCTAAAAAACACAAAGGGATAAAAAACAGATTGGACTCTGCTACAAAGTTTGCTAAAAATCCTTGCGATGTACATAGATTACCCAGAGGTGATTGTTTTTTTCTCAGCAAAAGAGAAGTAACTTTTTCAAGTGTAACTGTATAGTTGAACTTTAAAGTAGAAGTCAACCCTAACACTAAAATCCTTGCATCTACAGACATCCATAATCTAACACTAACCTATCTAGCCCTGTAAAGAAGAAATCAGTATACATACCTTTTTTGAAGCCAATCCGACCCAATCCCACGCTGAGCTGTCAGCTGTGGCTTCACTGTGGAGGAGGTTGCAGAGAACACAGCTGACAATGGAAGCCCCATAGTAAGTCTACGGGTGATGTCACTCCCCATTCATTTCCCAGCAGTAGTCGGCCGTGTCCTCTGCAGAGCTTCCGCCACTAGAGGCCAGATCGGCTTCAAAAAAGGTATGTATACAATTTCCTCTTTACAGGGCTAGATAGGTCAGTGTTAGATCATGGACATCTGTAGATGCAGGGATTTTAGTGTTTGGGTGGACTTACACTTTAAGTTGTTAAATACTCATATCTGGGGTGGAAATACTACTGTCCGAAAAACTGTAAACTTTGGAAGGAATGTTTGAACTGAAAAAAGTATGGCACCTTGAGAAATGTATAAAGCAAAGGGTGCATGCAGTGTTTGTAGGCAAGACACTGACTAGTTAATAGAACATACAACTTATGAATTGTTTTTATTTTACTTGACAAAAACTACAGTTTTCTGCTGTGAAATTTTGTCTAAGTTGTTCAGATACTACACTTGAATGCAAGATGGACATTCATTATTAAACGTTTTGTTATATTACATTGGACATCTGTCTGTTTTAATAGAAATCCTCTTAAATATAACACAGATATTAAATGTTAGAAGTCAGCAACAAGGCTGTAGTCACATTTCAAGGGCAGAGAGAAACACTGTTCTCATCTAGCATAGTGTGTTTATTGCACAATATGTCATGGTTTGGTTTATGTACTACAAATGCAAGTGTACCTCAAATGATACTGGACTGCTTAAAAAACCTACTCTTATAGCTGAGCTAAAAATCCCCTTGTAATAAATAGCAGTTAAGATGTAACCCTCGCTGTTGCTAGGTAACCAGCAAATGCCATTTTTGTTTCTATGCCATTTCAAAAATAGATAAATAGATAGATAGATAGATAGATAGATAGATAGATAGATAGATAGATAGATAGATAGATAGATAGATAGATAGATAGATTTGGACCTGCAAAAAATGCATTTTAATCAGGTATGGTTTTATAAGGTCCTAAAACGTATTTTGGCTTATAATACACTGAACATAATGTAGCGTAACCCCCGTAGGGGCTGCTGAGTGTTGTGGTCCGTCTTTCACCCTGCCCACCCAGGCACACAATTTCACTCATCCGGAGTCATGAAACAGTCCTTGCACTTGTTTTAGTATTTTTATTGAGGGGTATTGTACTTGGATAGAGTAAGGGAGTATGGGATGCCCACTTGAATGAAATGTAAATTTACAGTGTAGCAAGTGTTTAGTGTAGCAAAAATGTAGATAAGTCCTAGTGCTAGCTGTCTATATGGATACTGCTCCCAGCACCATCTCTTCAGGCCCTGCCAGCCCTTATGACTTCAGATGCCTTTCTCCACTGACGAATGTAACACGTACGGGAGATTAGCTACGTTCTGACGTCACCCGCTGCCATCCTGAATGATTGGAATGACATTACCAGCTCCGTGAATGCGTATTTTTTATGGCTCATATGTGAGTACATTTTCAAATAAATCCTTGATCTTATAATAAGCAGTGAGCACTTAGATTTGTCCTTTTACTCCTACTCCTCGGTGGAACTGTTCTGGAGCTCCAAAGGATAGTGCATTTATATTTTTTACCCTATATGGGACACGTGCTGCAAACCACCTGTTGGGTCAGGGGTCCACACTGAGAGGTGAGCGAAGCAAGTGATTTGGAGGTGAAGGGTCTGTCACTGAATGTTTTGCATCTGGATTCCTTCTTCAAACACATAGACTTCTCTCTCTGTTGTTGATTTCTGGTACTTGTGGTTCACCCTGGATTGGTTTTGAACTGTATGCTGATTTAGCACTATATATATTAATATTGGACTTTTGCTCTGCACTTTTTCTATTTACTGAATGCTATTTGAGATTTTGTGACGATCTTTTAGTGCGTAGTTGCATATTTATTTTTGGGGACTCAGGTGTATTTGCGCTGATTGTATTTGTATTTTTATCAATTGCCTTTCCCCACTGTCCATTCCTCCACAGTCCGCACTTCTGGTTCTGCACCCATCCCAGACTGCGCTCTTCCAGTCCTCCCAGGCGTGCCTCTCCAGTCCTCCTGACTGTGCATCACTCACCAGCCCTCCTGGCTGTGACCAGTTGTTCCTCCCTTGAGACTTGCCTGGCAGTGCTATCTCCTGCTGTCCTCTCCTTGCTCCCGTGCCTCCAATCCAGGACACCTCCATGTGTTCTTAGAGGGCCCCATAAGCACCTGAGCCCAGGCCCAAGGTCACCTCCCCAGACTGGGGAGCTCCCTCAAAGACCCAGACAGCCTAGCACTCCATCTCCATCTCTTCCACCCGAAAAGCTCCTTCCCAGCTGGTAGTGGCGGCCTGTGGGCTTTTTGGAGGGGGGTGGCAAACAATCAACAAACCCCCCGGCACTTACTCATCCGGGGGGTGCTGTCTGTCGAGGCACTGACATAACGCACCACCCTCCATGCACGGCACAGCTCTCAGTCGGGGGGTACAGTCGCAACACTAACAGCATATTAGAGCCTCTGGCTCTAATCACGTGCTTCAACCAACACACCCCCCACCTATCCCCGCCATTGTATTTCATGCGCCTGCCATCCTGAAAGGGGTCGGACGCATGGATAGGGGGCGGGGAAGGTGTTGGGGGGCCCTGCCCATTGCCAATCCAGATTGGGGATTGGTCAGGGCTCCTTAGAATATACCAGATAGCTCCCCCTTCTCCCCACCTTCCCTTCCAGAACTTTCTGGAAAGAAGTGGGAGGTACCGATGATGCTACCTGTGAGTCACCCAGCCCTACCCTGAGCCACTCCCAGCCTAGATCAAAATAAACAGGCATAGCTATCAGGTAGGCCTGCCTCAATTTACCTACTCTACCAAAAATCTACACTCATCACTCTAGCAGCCTAGAGGGTACTACAGTAACAAGACCCTTTTAACTGCCTTAAACCCTATATCCATTTACCACCTTGTAAAACAGCCCATGTATAGATATAAAAAAGCTTCCCAGTGAATTACTGTGCAGGGGGGGGGGAGTGTCAGGACAAGTCTGATCATTGGAGGAAAGCAGGCCCAGCATAGCTAGAGAACTGACCATGGTGTGTTCTCCTGCTTAGTGTGGTCATTTTTTAATAGAAAAGCAGATGGACTGGCAGGAACACTAGGGATTGCAGACAGAGGAAGCAATACAAAAAGAACAGGATACTTTATTTTACAAGTACATGGTACAGCAGGCACATATCAAGAATCTTTATTGAAATTTACTATATTAAAAATACATTGCCATAAAAGAACGATCGGCAGCATATATTAATTATTAACATAAATGTGTATATGCACATCTCTAAATTAATTTTCCTATTTCAACAATCCACAAAGACACAAAGAACAAAACTAACAATACACAAAAAAGGGGGGGGGGATCCCCTATTTTAACCTTTGCCCATCTTTTCAGAAGAACCCAAAATAATCCCTCCCCCTTTAAAAAACAAATTCCCTATAGTCACACATCAACCATGTGAGTTCATCTAATTTGATTAACAAGTGACCAAAATCTAACACACCAATTCACAAATCAAAGAGAATTATTTCTCAAATCTTACCCAAAGTGACCATTCAATTTATTCCCAAAAAAAAAATGTTTTCCCTTTTTTTCCTTTTTTCATCCCTCACTCACCTCTAAGGCCTCATACACACAGGCCTTTTTTACAGCCACGTTTTTGAGCATTTTTTACAGCTCTTCATGTTATTCAATGGCCACTTAAAACCGCTGACGTTTTTGAGCTGTAGAGGGCGTCGGCGTTAATGAGCTGTAACTAGAACGAGGGACCAGCGAGTGGCGTTTTTGACACTGAGCCAGCAAAACGCTCAATAACATGGCTTAACGTTGTATACACAACGTTAAGCCTCGTTAGGCGTTCTATTCAAAATCAAAGGTTCCCTATGGGAGCCCATTGATTTGAATTGAAGTCGCACCAGAAGTCGGATCATGATGATCTGACTTGTGGCGCGACTTGCGTGCTGCGGATCTTGAAGGGGAACACCCGCAAAAATTTGCGTGGGGTTACCCCCCAAGAGATACCAGGCCCTTCGATCTGGCATGGATTTTAAGAGGAACCCCACGCCGAAAAAATGGTGTAGGGTTCCCCCCAAAATCCATGCCGGACCCTTATCCGAGCATGCAGCCTGGCAGGCCAGGAAAGGGGGTGGGGACGAGCGAGCGGCTCCCCCCCGGACCGTACCAGGCCACATTTCCTCAACATGGGGAGTATGGGTGCTTTGGGGCAGTGGGGGCTCGTCACCCCCCCACCCCAAAGCACCTTGTTTCCATGTTGATGAGGACAAGAGCCATTGGTTGTCGGTGTCTGCGGGCGGGGGCTTATCAAAATCTGGAAGCCCCCTTTAACAAGAGGGCCCCCAGATGCTGGCCCCCGCCCTATGTGAATGAGTATGGGGTACAACACACTACACAGCTTTTTAAAATATTTCATTAACCCCTTGCTTACTGGGCACTAATTTTGCCGGGACTAATTTTCAGTTTTCAGCGCTTTCACCCTTTGAATGACAATTGCGTGGTCGTGTGACGTTGTACCCAAACAAAATTGACATCCTTTTTTCCCCACAAATAGAGCTTTCTTTTGGTGGTATTTGATCACCTCTGCGGTTTTTATTTTTTGCGCTATAAACAAAAAAAGAGCGAAGATTTTGAAAAAAGAACAATTTTTTTTACTTTTTGCTATAATAATAAACACATTTATTCCTCAGTTTAGGCCGATATACATTCTTCTACATATTTTTGGTAAAAAAAAAAATCGCAATAAGCGTATTTTGATTGGGTTACCCAAAGGTTATAGCGCCTACAAACTATGGAAATTGGTTTATGGAATTTTTATTTATTTATTTTTTACTGGTAATGGCGGCGATCTTCGATATTGCGGCGGACATGTCTGACATTTTTGACACTTTTTTGGGACCAATGACATTTATACAGCAATCAGATCTAAAAATAGACAGTGATTACTGTATAAATGTCATTGGCAGGGAAGGGGTTAACAATAAGGGGGCGATCAAGGGGTTAAATGTGTTCCCTGTATGTGTTCGAACTGTGAGGGGGCGGGGCTACCAGGGACAAAACAGATCTAACTGATCCCGATCACAGGAATCAGTAGATCTGTCATGCCCCCCTCAAAGAGCTGGGAACCACCGTGTTTACATCCCTTGTTAAAGGGGACTTCCAGATTGTGATAAGCCCCCACCCACAGACCCCGACAACCAACGGCCAGGGTTGTTGGGAAGAGGCTCTTGTCCTCATCAACATGGAGGCTAGGTGATTTGGGGTGGGGGCGCAGACCCCCCGCCCCAAAGCACCCATACTCCCCATATTGAGGGCATGCGGCCTGGTATGGTCCAGGAGGGGGGGCACTCGCTCGTCCCCACCCCCTGTCCTGGCCTGCCAGGCTACGTGCTTGGATAAGGGTCCGGTATGGATTTTTGGGGAACCCAACGCCATTTTTTCAGCATGGGGGTTCCTCTTAAAATTCATGCCAGATTGAAGGGCCTGGTACCTCATGGGAGGTAACCCCATGCAAATTTTTGCGGGGGTTCCCCTTCAAGATCCTCCGCACGCAAGTCGCGCCACCCGCAAGTCGGATCATCATGATCCGACTTCTGGTGTGACTTCTATTCAAATCAATGGGCTCCCATAGGGAACCATTGATTTTGAATAGAGGCAGAGAAACGCCGCAGAAAGCTAGCGTGGGAAAAATGTGCAGTGATGTCAATGCATAACGCTGATAAAACTGCATTTGACGTTACTGCTCGTTTTTCAATACGCCCGTGTGTATGAGGCCTTACAGTGTATTTAGCCTTTAATTTATAATTACCAATAGTGTTAGATTGTCGATAATAATGACCTTGTTCATTAATTATCTACCAAAAATACATACTTTCCCTTTTCTTTTAAGGTGTTATGTCTCCACTCTAATATGTGTGTAACTCCCTCACAAAGTGTTCCCAAAACCTTAAAATATGATTATCAAATAGTGATAATATCAATAAAGTAAGACTAAAGTGGGGGAAAAAAGGGGGATGTTAAACCTTAAATTATAATTCCCAATAATATTATTTGTCAGCAGCAATGACCTCATTTGTTGCTATCTAACCCCCTTTCCCTTTAAGTGTTATATGTGTCCATTGTAATATGTGTATACTCCTTCAAAAAGTGCCCCAAAACCTAAAAATATAATTATAAAAAAAGGGGGGGGGGAAGAGGGGATAGAAAAAAAGGGATTCCCTGAACATGGGCAAATGTTGTTTCAAATAATCAAACAAAAAAAAAATTATAGTATACTCATTATTCTTTAAATACCCCCTAACCTGACAAAAAAAAAACCCCAAACCCGAAAACCCCCCCCCCCCCAATTCCCCCTTTAGGTACCTTTCTAAGAAGAATATATATCAATACCAATCATTCAGCCCAATTTAATCTGTAGGGATCTCTGAGGAGCAATATTCCCAACCTGCCCATGTATTTTTAAATTTGTCTTGTTAGTCTCCAATCATATGGACCCACTTTTCTGCTTCCATTATTTTATTAACTTCTTTCTTCCAAATTAACAAGGCGGGGCACATTGTTTTTTTCCAAAACATAGGTATTAATAATTTGGCTGCATTCAATAAGTGTGGAGTTATACTTTTTTCTTATAAAACTTGATTGAGGCGGGCATCCCATGGAAGAGAAAATGTAAAGGAGATTATTCTATAGGTCTAAGAGTCAACTTTCTAATCCATGGGGCAATCGCTTCCCAAAAAGGTCTAATCTTTGGGCAGAACCACCATAAATGGAGGTATGTGCACTTTTGTGTGCAGCCTCTCCAACAGCTGTCATCAGAAGTCAGATGCATCTGTGCCAACCTAACAGGAGTTTGATACCATCTAACCAAAAATGTATATGAATTTTTTCGTATATAGGAGCTAAAAGAGGTAGAGTGACTTGTTTTAATCCGTTTTTTAATCTGCAAAGAAGTAAACATTTGATTCAGTACTCTCTCCTATTCTCTAATATAGTAAGGGATTGAGATACATTGGGCACTAAGAACACATTTATGCATAAAAGATTTGGGATAAAAGATGTTTAGGTTCTGAATTATGAGCACATAACGATTCAAAAGTAGTAAGGGAACTCAATTGGGGTCTTAATTTAATGAATAAATCTGCCATTTGATGGTATCTCCAAGTGGCTAAGAGTATATTCCCAAGGGACTGAATTCATTCCGGGATCGTGGACAAGGTGCCCCGAGGGGCAAACTTAGCCCATGTGGCATTCCTGCCCGCCCCCCATAAACCCAAAAATCCAGTTTCTGCCCCTGGGGGGAACCAAGGAAATCCTTCCAATGATGCTAAAGGGGATGTTTGAGGGGCGTATTTCCCCAACGTATTCAATCTATCCCATGCTGCTAAAGTGTTACGGGTTAGTGAAGATGTCCAGTCTGAAAGGCCTCTAAGTGCCGCCGGAATCCATGGGGCACCCGCCAGATTCCTGCCCGCCAATGTTTTCTCTAGGGGAACCCACAATTTACTGAATGCATCTCAGCACCAATTCAGGATACGTACCAGTGACATAGCCTTATAATACAAGGCTACAGCTGGGAATCCTACCCCCCCTTCCCACTTACTTCTGCATGATATATCGTAAGCAATTCTGGGGCGTCTATCATTCCATACAAAGGACAGAAATGCTTTCCGTATACACTTAAAAAAAATCTGCGGAAGTGCAATCGGCACTTTATGCATAATATAAATATATAAATCTTAAGAGAAGAGCATTCACTCTTCCGAACCAAGTCAAGAACTAACCCTTCCATTTCTGCAAGTCCCCCGCTATACTATTTAACAAAAAAATATAATTAAGTTCATATAAAAGCTTGGGGTCTGGGGTAATATATATCCCCAAATATGGTAGAGAATTAGAATGCCAAACAATAGGAAATCGTTGTTGCAAGGAGACTGCCATATCTGGAGGGATGTGAATAGGGAGGAGCAAGGACTTCTCATTTATTTTAAAGTTGGGCAAGACACCAAATCTATAGACTTCAGACATCAAAGTGGGTAAAGATACCCAAGGAGTGGAAAGGTAGAACAACAAGTCGTCTGCATAGGCTGAAACTTTATGTTCAATCGATCCAATTTGAATCCCTGCAATCTCCGTATTTCTCCTAACTCTACTAAGGAAAGGCTCCAAAATCATGGGCAACAACAGGGGAGAAAGGGGACAACCCTGTCTAGTCCCATTATATATACTAAAATATTCAGAGAGTTTGCCATTAACCTTTAACCTGGCCTTAGGATCCGCATATAGGGCCAAGACCCATGCCATCATACGATCACCTAATCCCATCCCTCTCAGCACTTCGGTCATAAAAACCCAGTTTACCCTATCAAATGCCTTTTCGGCGTCCATTGAATGAATCACTCCTGGGGATTTATCTAGTCCATATTGTGACCAGTGGAGAGTGTGAAGAGCTCGTATAGTATTATCTCTTGCTTCACGACCCCTCATGAAACCGGTCTGATCTGGATGAAATATCTTCACTATATGGTCCTGCAATCGAAGTGCTAAGATCTTAGCTAAGAGTTTACTATCTGAATTTAGAAGAGAGATGGGTCTATAATTAGCACAGTATTGCGGATCCTTTCCCAATTTTGGCAGAACTGTCACATAAGCTAATAAGGCCTCTGAGGGCAAGGGATTAGAGGCTGTAATGGAGTTGAAATAAGTACAGAGAGGGGGTGCTAGTATAGAGACACATTTTTTATAGTATGCTTTTGTTAGGCCATCTGGCCCCAGACTTTTACCCCTTGACAGTGTTAATATTACCATACCCAGTTCCTCCACAGTAATTGGGCGCTCTAGTTCTTCACTAGCCATAGTGGGTAAAACGGACATTGCAGAATCTTTAAGGTACTCCCGGATGCCTTCAGACTGCCTCCCTTCTTCATCTTCCAGACAAAGCACTGTCAGAGTCAGGATTGGACACTGTCATCATGACTTTATCCAATCATGGCTCAATACCGCCCCACAGGATAAAAGTATTCTTTCAATGGCAGCCATTTTCAGTGTGATTTCGGCTGGAGAGAGATAGAACGGGGCTCTGTTCAGTGCTATCAGTTAGCTAGTGTGCCAAACTGTGCTATTTTGCTTTAATTGTTAGTGTAGAGTATTAGTTTAGTCTAGGGATAGTGTGAGTGTAGTGAGGAGGACCATCATTCAGGTTTGCATAGTGTACAGCTAGAGTAGGGACAGATCAGATAGTTTCAGTGTAGTGTAGTGAGACCATGTCATTCATACATACATTAGTATATATGTAGAGTAGGAACAGCTCAGATAGTTTCAGTGTAGTGAGACCGTGTCAGTAATCATTACATAGGTGTATAGCTAGAGTAGGGACAGCGCTGATAGTTTTAGTGTAGTGAGACCTTGTTAGTAATCCTTATATTAGTGCATAGCTAGAGTAGGGACAGTTCAGGTAGAGTCAGTGTAGTGACGGTTGAACACTGTCTATTTGATTGTGTTACTGCCAGTGTAACGCCATTTACTTCTTTGTTACTGCCAGTTGAAGGGCATTTACTTCTGTGTGCATTACTGCCAGTTTAACGCCATATAGTTCTGTGTGTGTTACTGCCAGTTTAACGCCATATAGTTCTGTGTGCCTTACTGCTAGTTTAATGCCATATAGTTCTGTGTGCGTTACTGCCAGTTTAACGCCATATAGTTCTAAGTGCGTTATTGCCAGCTTAACGCCATATAGTTCGAAGTGCGTTACTGCCAGTTTAACGCCATTTACTTCTGTGTGCATTACTTTCAGTTTAACGCCATATAGTTCTGTGGGCGTTACTGACAATTTAACGCCAAATCGTTTTTTTGCATTACTGCCAGTTTAACGCCATTTACTTCTGTGTACGTTACTGCCAGTTTAATGCCATATAGTTCTGTGTGCATTACTGCAAGTTTAACCACTTGACCACTGGGCACTTAAACCCCCTTAACAACCAGACCAATTTTCAGCTTTCAGTGCTCTCGCATTTTGAATGACAATTACTCAGTCATGCAACATTGTACCCATATGAAATTTGCGTCCTTTTTTTCACACAAATAGAGCTTTCTTTTGGTGGTATTTAATCACCGCTGGGTTTTTTATTTTTTGCGGTATAATTAAAAATAGACCAAAAATTCTGTAAAAAATGAATTTTTCTTTGTTTCTGTACCCCCCAAATGACCCCTTTTTGGAAAGTAGACATTCCAAGGTATTTAGTAAGAGGCATGGTGAATTTTTTGAAGTTGTAATTTTTCCCCACAATTCTTTGCAAAATTAACTGTTAAAACACTTTTTTTTTCTTTTTTTTTAGAATTAAAACGTTTCTTAACACCCCTTTTTAATGTTGAAGTTTTTTAAGTG
>BLSH010396180.1:666416-683725 GCA_018402905.1 Glandirana rugosa
GTGAATTTTTTGAAGTTGTAATTTTTCCCCACAATTCTTTGCAAAATTAAGATTTTTTTTTCTTTTTTTTTCACAAAATTGTCATATGTTAACAGGTTAAAAATGACCCCATTTTGGAAAGCAAACACCCCAACGTATATTCTAGGAGGCATAATGAGTCTTTTGAACATGCCATTTTTTCCACAAGTTTTTGGAAAATGTGGAAAGAAAATGAAAACGCATTTTTTTTTACACAAAGTTGTCCATTTATACAATATTTCTAGCACACAGCATGTGCCTAGCAAAAAATTACACCCCAAACTATATTCTGCTACTCCTCCCGAGTATGGCGATACCACATGTGTGACACTTTTACACAGACTGGGCACATACAGATGCCCAACATGTAGGGAGCACCATCAGGTGTTCTAGGGGCATACATTTCAAATCTAATTTGACTATCCAGCCACAGCATGCAGAGGAGATAGTGGGCTGGCTTACTAAACCTTCCTCATCTTCATCATCCTCTGTCATGCAAGCAGAGACAAGTGTGCAGTCCCCTGCAGTTGCCAAAGTGGATAAACCTGCCTCCTTGTCCACATCTATTACTAACATGGCCCCAACATCAGCCATGGAGGAGGAGTCAGCTGATTCATTTGACCACAGCATCAACCACTTGCTCCTTTATGATGCCAAGATCTTACTGGATTCAGAGGTTGAGGATGACAGGAACATGAGCCTAGAGAGGGGGGAGAACACTGGTAGACAGATTGGCATTCATGTTCCCCCAGCCGCAGCGTATTGCCAAGTTGTCTCCTGTGGTAATGATGATGGAGATGATGATGAAGTCACTGAGGCGACTTGGGTGCCAGATCGAGCAGAGGAGGAAACTGAAGGTGAGGCGGCACAACCCCATGGAGGCCGACATCAAAAAAGAGTGGAGAGCAGACACCCTATTCCATCAAATTCTGCAGCTGTTCTCTCCTGGCCCACTCCCCAAAGCTCAACTTACTGGGCCTTTTTCAGCACATCTGCAGCAGATCGCACTGTTGCTATCTGCAAACTGTGTCTCCAGCACATCAAACGTGGCAAAAACACCAGCCGTTTGGGTACCACATGCTTAACAAGGCATTTAACGTCCAACCACTCAGCCCGTTGGCAAGAGCACCTAAAAGCCACACAAAAGGGGCACAAATCTGTCCCTCCTCCTCCTCCTTAACCACTTCAGTCTGCCCCAGCTATACCAAGTCATTACCTCTCAGCAGCCTCCACTGACAGGGATGATGGTATAGCACAGGGTGTCACAGGTCCTAGCAGCACACCACCAGCTGTAGACTGTAGCCGTCATATTTCTCTGCCCCGTCTGCTGCAGCGGAAAAAAAATACAGTCCCTGTTACCCACATGCCCAGCATCTAAATGCAAACATGTCAAAGCTGTTGGCTCTCCAACTTTTGCCTTTCAGCCTGGTGGATTTTGCCCCCTTCCGTGAATTTGCACAATGTGCTGTACCACAATGGCAGGTTCCCAGTCGCTACTACTTTTCACGTAAGGCCATTCCATCTCTCTACCATCACGTGGAAGGGAATGTTCTGGCATCGTAGGGCAAGGCAGTCAGCCGTAAAATTCAACGTTACTGCTGACACGTGGTCCAGCAAGCATGGACAGGGATGATATATTTAGTTCACAGCACACTAGGTAACGCTGCTTGCAACTCGAAGGGATGCAGGACAGGGCTCGGTGCTGCAGCTTGTTGTGCCCCCATGTCTTCATACAGCTGGTGGTGATGATGCCAGACCTGTGAGCTCTACCCCCTCCTCCTCCTCTTCCTCCGCCACCTCCATGCCCTCCTCTGCAGAATTGTCCTATGAACATTAGGTACCTGCTAAACAATCAAAGGGCTATTCCATGAGTCAGGATAAAAGGTGCCATGCAGTGCTTCAGCTGGTGTGTCTAGGGGAAAGGAACCACACCGGACCAGAGATTCTTGCAGCTCTACAGGGACAGGCCCAGAGGTGGTTCACATCCTGCCAGCTGGAGCCAGGAATGGTGGTGTGCGATAATGGCTCAAACCTCCTGTCCGCCCTTAGACAGGGAAAGTTGACACATGTGCCATGCCTGGCACATGTCCTCAATCTGATGGTACAGCGTTTCCTAAATACGTACCCAGGGTTGCAAGATGTGCTAAAGCTGGCCAGAAGAGTCTGTAGCCATTTCAGGTGGTCATACACAGCCAGTGCTTGGTTGGCTGAAATTCAGTGGGAATTCCACCTGCCCATAAACCGCCTGATTTGTGACATGCCCAGACTTTAGCAGTGCTGCAGTGGCTATACATGCAGTAGAGGGTCGTCAACAAGTACCTGTGCGAGTGGGGCATGACAACAGGTTCAGGCCGCCTCTGCTTTTTTCCCCACGCCAATGGCTGATCATTAAGGATGCATGCACTGTACTGTCACCATTTGAGGAGGCCACAAGGATGGTGAGCCATGACAGTGCATGCATCAGTGACACAATCCCTGTTGTGTTCCTGCTGGAGCAGACTCTGTGTGTCATTATGGACAGGGCACTGGAGGCAGAGCAGCAGGAGGAAGAGGAGGACTTCCTTTCCTCTCAAGCCCACTTTATTCAGACACCATCATTCCTATGTCACAGAACACACAGGAGGAGAGAGGGGAGGAGGATGAGGAGGAGGACTCTGGCACTTTCGCAGGCTTTGAAGAAGAGGAAGACATGCGTCAATCTGTAAGTGATGGCTTTCCAACCCCAGGACCTTTGGGAGTAGTATGTGGCTGAGGGGAGGAAGTTCCAGGTGCTGTCATCCTGAGTGACCCAGAGGAGTCTGCTTCTCAAGCTTCTACAAATTTGAGGCGCATAGGCAATCTCATGCTTCAAAGCCTACAAAAGGACCCAAGAATACATGGCATAAAGGAGAAGGAACATTACTGGTTGGCAACCCTCCTTGACCACCCTTATAAGGGGAAGGTCTCAGATCTCATCCCATGCCCACAGAGAGTGCAGAAGATAAAATCACTTGAGGACACGTTAAATAGCATTTTAATGAACATTTTTCCCGACTCCAGTAGGTCAAAGTGTCGTGGAAAACATTCTTTTGAGTCTTCTGTTGGTCAAGAAAGGAGCATTGGAGAGAGCATCCACCTCAGTGAGGTATTTCGTAATTTTTTTAGTCCTCGCCGCCCAGGGCTGTCAGCTTCCACATCCCATCAGCAGCATCTGCATCATATGGTGGACGATTACCTCGGGACCAACACAGAGATGGAGAGCTTTCCAGCTGACGATGCACTGGCTTACTGGGTCATGAGAATAGACCACTGGCCAGAACTTGGCCAGTATGCTATTGAGTTGTCAGGCTGCCCTGCATCCAGTGTGCTTTCAGAATGGGTATTCAGTGCTGCAGGAGGTTTCGTCATAGAACGCTCTGACCGTGGACCTGTGGACCGTTTGACTTTCATAAAAATGAATCAGTCATGGATTACCAGCTATGAAGCCCCTGATGCCAATGTCACCGATTGAGTTTTTTTAGGATGTGGAATCTCTGCAGGACTTAGAGGCTGGACCAGGCTGGCGCCCTCTTACCCTCCTCTCCCTCTACAGTTGTCATTAGGTTACCAGGACCTAATCTTTTTTGAGGAGCTGCCTCCATTCACCACACATCAATGTTTTTTTACCTATTCCAATACACTAGCATCGTAGCTCCCACTCCAATTCCCTCCATCTTCGAGGCTGCCCTAGCTTTGAGGGTGTTCAATAACTTAATCTGGAACAATGTTTTTGGTGTAGGTTTAATGGGCACAATTAACACCCAAAGACCATTTTTTCAGCACCTGTTTGACAGGTGCATATCATTGCAATTTTTTTGGCCTTCATAAAGAGCACCTCTTTAGGGTTACAATGTGAAGGCGCCATTGACACCCAAAGACCAATTTTTCTGCACCTGTTTGACAGGTGCATATCATTGCAATTTTTCTACAGAAAGGCCAGTTCCTGCCTTCATGAAGAGTACATCTATAGTGTTATGGTGTGAAGGCACCACCTACACCCAAAGCCCAATTTTTACGCACCCGTTACTTCTATCCAAAGTCAAAGTGACACCAGAATTTATCAAAAAAATCTTTAATCTTGTTCCCAGTGCACTACATTGTGGCATCATCATGCACATTGGCTCCCCAGCTGTTGCTGAGTAAAATAAAGGCAGCTTGCAGGGGAAATGTAATTTTTTTTGGCTTTATAAATGCAATTATTGTTGCAGCAGATTCTAGACATGGTACAGATCTGCCACTTTACAGGTAGACTAAGGGAACCCCCCAGTTACTATATTGGAAGGAATTTTTCATTTATATGCTTTCACTTTAAAAATCAAAAAAATCACTGCTCATTTAAAAATGATGTTTTTCAAAAACTTTTTTTTCATTGATACATGCCCCCCAGGGCAGGACCCGGACCCCTATAACCATTGTATGCACAATTACTTGCATATAAGCCTTCAAAATGGGTACTTTTGATTTCCGAAGTTCGGGTCCCATTGATGGTAATGGGGTTCGTTATTCAGGTCATAGTGTTCGGAAATTCTGGTGCGAACCGAACAGGGGTCCGTTCGGCCCATCCCTATTGTGTACTAATAATTTGTGGACATGTCGAGACTCTTTTTTAATTGCCTAGCTAGCAAACATACACATTTATTTCCTTGTTCATAAAAACAATGAGAAAAAAACGTATGCTTATCCCTGACCCTACGATTCAGGCAATGGGAGAGACTGTCTCTCAGTGTCTCCAGTTGTTGAGGTTCTGCTGGGTCCAAGTGAACCTTGTGTCTCATCTCAAGATCATGGATTTTATCCAAAATTTCAAAAATTTCATTCTGCCTCTCCTTTTTTATACGGGACCTATGTGCTATTAATTTCCCTCTAATTACCACCTTACTGTCTGCCCAGACACCTCCCCAGTGGCATTTATCTCGAAATATAATGACAACTTTTGGAGTAAAGCCTCTGATACCCGCCTATCATCCAACAGGGACTCGTTCAGTCTCCAAGTCTGTTCTAGATGACCGGCCGCAACCAGGCAAAAAGTTAAGGTTAATTGGAGAGTGGTCCGAAATGGTAATGGGTTCAATAGTAGAAGAACAAACATGATTCAGGTAGTATTGATCCACCAGTAATAAATTGAAGTGGGAATAAGTATTATGAGTTTTAGAGTAATAACTATAATCTTTATCTTTATTATGCATCACCCACCAACTATCCACCAAGTGAAGAGAGCGAAAGAGTCTCTTGACATGTTTAAGGACTCTAAAAGATAACGAGGTACTATCTGTTGAGGTATCCAGACTAGGATCTAGGGTAAGATTAAAATCTCCTCCCAACAATAGGAAACCTTCCCTAAATCTCTATAATATCTTCAAGGTCTTAGAAAGAAAGCTGGTAGTGCGGGTATTAGGTGCATAAACAGAAGCAAACCTATAACACTGGCCATGCAATATGCCCTTTATAAAAAGGAATCAACCTTCGGGATCAGCTTGTATAGGTGTAAGGAAAAGGGGGCACGATTTCCAAAAAGCGATCATTCCCCTAGCCCTTGGAATAGGAGATACAGCATGAAACCATTGATTAAATGGATGGAGAGGCATACGAGGGGTAGACCCTGCCATGAAGTGCATCTCCTGCAGAAAAACCACGTCTGCAGCCAAATGACGCAGTTCATGCCAGAGACGACCCCTTTTGTGTTGTGAGCATAAACCCCTCACATTATATGACACAATTTTCAATAAACTACCCATGACATAGCTTTAAATTGGCCATGTTACTGCTTATATCCATAAAGCAAGCAATATATATATCGTCCGTTCCTTTTAAGGGCCCTGCTTTCCCCAACCTTTCATCCTCAACTGTACCTAAAAAAAGGAAAACAAATACACATCCACATACAAAAAACAGAAAACACTAAAACAAAAGCATACCAAAATATCCCACAATGTGGAATATACCAATTAATGGAAGGCTGGTCCTAGAGTGGGTCCTCAACCCATACTCGGGTAAAGGGGCAGACTCGATGGACTACTCAGTCTTTTTCTGCCGTTACTTTTCTATGTTTCTATACTCGGAACCCTCCTTCCCTCTGCCAAGATGCAGAATACCCAGTCCCTCATATCAGAACCTACCTAATGTGTTAAAGGAATATTCAAGGGTAAGGGATATTAACTTTGCTCCCTTATCCTCCCGGGCACCAAAAAGAAAAAAAAACTTTCATTTCTAGCAGCTGCAACCTCACTTATTCAGTTGTATCATGCAGATAATGATGAAGAAGTCTGTGCGATCTCCATTATAGACAAAAAATACACATTCCATCAGACCTCTTCATCAAATATACCCTACTCTAAGAAAATTATTCACATTATCTCCCCCAAGAAAGAAAAAGGGGGGGGGATTGTCAAATCAAATTAGTTTTTAGGGGTTTGAACTTTGTCCATGTCAATTTGAATGGTTCCTATTTCCAGATTTAAATGGAACCTGGTGCCAACTTTCAAGACGCTGTATGTGCGATTTAGAATTAATCAGTCTCCAATCTAGAAAATCAATTTGAGGAAGGTCTAGCTAGTGTCTCGACAAAACCTTGTAAGTCATCCTTAGTTCTAAGTATGCCGTTTCACCATTCCGGGAGGCTGTTAAGCGAAAAGGAAGCCCCCAATGATAATTAATGTTCACAGAACGCATAGCGTCAAACAATGGTCTAACAAATCAACGTTGCATAAGCGTGCGATGTGATGAATCAGGAAACAAAGAAAGATATGCTCCATGAAAATCAATACTGGATTTATCACGTACTGCTCTCATAATAGCTTCTTTTACTGAATATTTATGCACTCTGCAAATAACATCTCTCGGCTTTTCTGTACTTTGGTGGGCATATGATGAAACATGATGAACTCTGTCCACATCAATAGGGCTCAATACAGGGTTTCCTAAAATTTGACAAAGTAAACCTTGTACCATTGGGAGCAAGTCAGGTGCCCGAGTTTCTTCAGGTAAACCCAGTATAGGAATGTCCAATTGATCCAGATAAGAGTTCAAAACTTTTTCATGTTGTTTAGTAACCTCCTGAATATCCGCTACAGCTTGTACAATGCCCTCTTGGCCATTTGCCACTGCTTCCACTCTATGCCCCAGCGCTACTGTGTCTTTTCAGAGCTCCTGGACAGCTTGCTTACATGATAATTCAACCGCAGATATTAATTGCTGTAAATCTGCTTTAGTAGGAAGAGCTCTGATGTGTTCTTTACTATCCCACTCCATATCTGTTATAACTGGCTCTATTTGGAATTCAATCTGTTCATTAGCAGACAGGGATTTAGGGCTTTGAGGTTGTAATAAGGCACCAATCCCTGTAAGTCTGTTATCAGATATTGAGTGTCTACTAATATCCCGACAGCCAACTTCCTACATCAATATGCCTCCATCAGCCACCAGAGACCCACCACCAGGAACAGGGAGATCACCACCCTCCACTGAGGGGTCATTACCAGTCACTAATAAATCCTCTCCAAATGTCAAAGGACCGTGCAATTGTCAGTTAAAGCAACGCAGTGCTGAATCGCAAAATGTGCTCTGTTCAGGAAGGGGGTAAATCCTTCCGGTGCTGAAGTGGTTAATAGACAAAGTGTCTACTGATTTTCTCATACCACTGGTTGGGAAACTCTGTTCCCATGGAGATTTTTACCTACTGTCTTAATGTGAATGGCACAGCAAAATACCTGGACATTTTTGGGATTTAGCCCAATAACTTGCAATACCTTGGGTTAACAAACACACACTGTGCAAATAGTGTCACTGGTTGGAACTAAATCCAGAATGCCAGTGCTGCATTCTCATGTTACTTAAAATGTAACTAAAGCCAAAACTTTTTTTATCATTTTGGATAGAATGGAGAGTGATTAGAACACCTGTCAGTTTTTATTGCTGCCTGTGCCCCAGTTAGGGAAATTCCCCCTCTCTATTTGCTCTGTTTATCATTATCATTGAAAGTGAAAGTAAAAGAAAATCCCAAGTTTGAGGGTAACAACAGAACAGTAATAGAGGGGAAATCTTTCAATGGGGACACAAGCTCTGGTGACCTGGGTGTCCCCAAGTAATTCCCTTAATTTGCAGGGATTTCCTCTCACTTTCTGTTTGGCGGTGGGACAGGAAGTGAAAGGAAATCTCCGCAATGGGACACAGATAGCAAAAAAACTCTTGACAGAGGTTATAACCCTCCCTTGCTCTATCCAAAATGGGAAAAAACGGTTTATAGTTCTAATTGAAGCAATTACTGTGCCACACAAGCCACTCCCAGGATGTCTCTGTATTTGTATCAGGTTATAAATATGCATTTTAAAGCTTTAGGGTGATACAGTATTATTTTACTCCTGTAATGTGAACAGGTATACTTGTACTTTGCAGCTGTATAGATAGGGTCATAGAGCTTTTATGTGACCTTGTAAATGTCAGGAATGATATATGGGAAACAGCTTCAAATGTGTGGGGTTTCTAAATTCCCACAGAAACACCATCTGTCATTGAAATTGTACAGGTAGGCTTCACTGTTGAGGCTTATTAACTTTATAATTTCCTTCCCTAAATATAAATATCAATATATCAGTTTAAGTAGGCACCAGTAAGCACCTTAGAAAAAACACTACAGAAGATTATTGTTTAATCACAGATGTTGAAAACATCAACTTATCCCAATGGGACTGAATGAACTGCTTGCCTGAGTAAAGTATTATACTGTGCACTGTGATTCTCAGTGATTTGCTTTGCTAATTAATCTAATTGAATTTGCAACCTATGTTAATCTATAATATGCAAAATATCAGTACTGCACGACGTGAGGAAACCCCTGCAGATTTCTAGAATGTATGCAGCTACATCTGAAAAAAGTGAAGTGAAAAAAAAATGTAAACTTGGCCTACAATTCACAATTCACCATTCAAAATTTTATTGTGGGATATTTAATATCTTAAACCCACACTAGTTATATTGGGTTGGCTCTTTAAAGCAGAGTTCCACCCAAAAGAGGAACTTTCGCTTTAAGTACTCCTTACCCCCTGACTTGCCGCATTGGGCATGTTATTTTTTTTGGGGGGGGTTTGGGTACCTAGTTTTGATAGGTACCTAGCTCCCACTTCCTGTTCTAGTCGCCTTTCCGCCTAGAAGACTCCTCCTCTCCCCCTAGGTGACTCCTCCTCTCCCCCTCCCTCTCTGCAATCTTCTGGGACACGTCACAGGTCCCAGAATATTGCCTGGCCACTGAGAGAGCCCAGCGCTATTAGCACATGTGCAATTGCAATGCTGATGCTGCGGAGAGGCGGTGAGAGGAGCAAGGCTTCAAGCAGCCGCATTGCTGGACCGTGTGACAGGTGAGTGGCTGTTTACTAAAAATCAGCAGCTAAACTTTTTGTAGCTGCTGACTTTTAATAAACTTACAAACGAGTGGAACACCGCTTTAACTTTAATAGAAGAGATTAGAAAGGGTCTGTCACCTTACCCATAAAAAGTCCCTTCAACCCCGATATGTTCACCTTATCTGCAGACTCTCTTGTGGTTCCTTGCTCTTCCACAGCCAGGATATCCAGCTCTTTCAGACATGGAAGAGCATGTGACCTGCTTCCCTGTGATTGTGTATGGACTCAGAATGGGGTAGTAAAGTCATTGCTCCCCTGAGACACTGACACAGCTGATCTCAATGCAGGCTACAAAGGAAAGGTGACTACAAGGGGGTTGAGGGATGTTTATCTTCAGAGACATTGTCACCTTGCCCTGCATGGACAAGGTAAAAGGGTCTCTTTAAGCATTTAAGCATAATTAATAAAATGCATACAACAAATTCTTGTTAAATTTGTTTATTAAAGTTTAACATTTTACAAAGATAAGTACAATTAGTACTGATATGTACATATACATGAGGTAGCAGAAAACAAAAAATGACATGGCTATAGCCATGGCTATAGCTTTGGATATTGACTCCAAATGTTAGTTTAAAGTGGTGCAAATTATCTGATTTGAATATAGGTTTAATTACTGTATGGAAATCAATTAAACAATTTATACTAGAAATGCCAAAATGGACAAGAGGATATTATGTAGCCTCAGATTATAATTTATAACTTATAGTCTAAACTAAATCTCTTAAAAATTAAAAATTAAAAGCGGAATTACAAATCACATAAAATATATTGGAGTTTCATAGTAATAATGCCATGATAGCCAAAGAAATAAAGATTCTGCTACCGGAATTAGACAAGGAGAAGGTTGGAAAAGGAAGGAAAAATACAAGAAAGAAATAAGAGGAAGGAAGAGAAAGAGGAGAATAAGAGGAGAAAAAGGCCAGTGAAAAGGGAGTAGGGATTCCCGGGGTAGCATGAGGTTATAATCACAGATCAGGAATGCAAAAAGTGGGAATATAGGAAGAAGTTAGCAGGGTCGTAGTAGAGAAGTATCAAAATTGGAAGGCATATAGTGTGTCACCCAAGGATGCCATATTTTCTCAAAGTTGGATATTGTATCTTGAGTTATAGCCTCTATTTTGGCATGTATGATTGCCTGATTGATTATATGTTTAGTTTAAGTTAATAGTAAGGATGAGGATTTCCAAGCTTTGGCAATTGTTTGTTTCACTGCTGTAGTGATCTGTAATTAAGGTTTGAATTGGTGATGGGAAAGAGTATCCAGCCTTAAGTTTAAGAGTGCTATTGTAGAATCAGGAAGGATAACAAATAATGTTGAAATCATAAGAAATATATCTTTCCAGAAATTCTTTGATATCGGACAGTCCCACCAAGTATGATAATAGGATCCTATATCACTACAACCTCGAAAGCAAGATGGGGAATAATTGGAAACTTATTTTACAATTCTGACAGGGACCAGATACCAGCGAGTAAGTACCTTATAATTTGTCTCTAGAGCAATTATATTTTTTCAAGATGATTTGGTTCAAGTCCAAATCTTGCTCCATTTGGCTGTTCCCAACGAAAACCCAAGATCCGACTCCCACTTAGCTACATACGATGGTACGTTCTAATTAGGATTAGTAATGAGTTGAGTTTAGAGAGTCTAAATAAGTCCCTTTGCATGTGGATCACGTTTACATATATCTTCACATTGTGTTAATTTACCAAGCTTTGTTTTCCCTTGTACAAAAGGCATAATTTTTTTTTTTATCTGAAGGTACCAAAATAGTTCAGAATTAGGAAGTCCATGTTTTTAACATAAATTGGGAAAAGCTTTGAATAAAGTAGAAGACGTTAGTTCACAAATTCGAGTTAGGTTAGAGGACGTCCAAGCTTTAAATGATTTGGGAGAAATCCATGCGGGATAAAAAAGCGCATTTTTAAGAAATGATAAAAAATGTATTCATTTAAATTTGTCCCAAATAGCAAGTGAATGCTTAGTAATAGGATTAGTAAGCTTTTTGGAACGTAGAGGAATGTAACCATATGAGATTATTAATAGAAAACAGGTCGCAGTCCAGTCCTATCCAAAGTGGGATTTCATGCTTTGTGTGATATTTGGGTACAGTTTTGCTCACAAGTTTACATACCCTGGCAGAATTTATGATTTCTTGGCCATTTTTCAGAGAATATGAATGAGAACACAAAAACATTTATTTCACTCATGGTTAGAGTTTGGCTGAAGCCATTTATTATCAATCAATTGTGTTTACTCTTTTTAAATCATAATGACAACAGAAACTACCCAAATGACCCTGATCAAAAGTTTACGTACCCTGGTGATTTTGGCCTGATAACATGCACACAAGTTGACACAAAGGGGTTTGAATGGCTATTAAAGGTAACCATCCTCACCTGTGATCTGTTTGCTTGTAATTTGCGTGTGTGTATAAAAGGGCAATGAGTTTCTGGACTCCTGACAGACCCTTACATCTTTCATCCAGTGCTGCACTGACGTTTCTGGATTCTGAGTCATAGGGAAAGCAAAAGAATTATCCAAGGATCTGCAGGAAAAGGTAGTTGAACTGTATAAATCAGGAAAGGGATATAAAAAATATCCAAGGAATTCAGAATGCCAATCAGCAGTGTTCAAACTCTAATCAAGAAGTGGAAAATGAGGGGTTCTGTTTAAGCCAAACCACGTTCAGGTAGACCAACTAGCATTTCAGCTACAACTGCCAGGAAAATTGTTTGGGATGCAAAGAAAGACCCCCAAATAACTTCAGGACTCTCTAAAAACATGTGGCTGTTTCAAGATGCACAATAAGGAGGCACTTGAAGAAAGATGGGCTGCATGGTCGAGTCGCCAGAAGAAAGCCATTACTATGCAAATGCCACAAAGTATCCCGCGTACAATACGCCAAACAGCAAAGAGACAAGCCTCAAACCTTCTGACAGTCATTTGGAGTGATGAAACCAAAATTGAGCTTTTTGGCCACAACCATAAATGCTACATTTGGAGAGGAGTCAACAAGGCCTGTGAAACATGGAAGTGGATCGTTGATGTTTTGGGGATGTGTGAGCTACAAAGTCACAGGAAATTTGGTCAAAATTGATGGCAAGATTAATGCAGTATGTTATCAAAAAATACTGGAGGAACATTTGCATTCATCAGCCAGGAAGCTGCGCATGGGACATACTTGGGCATTCCTACATGACAATGATCCAAAACACAAGGCCAATGTAACTAGTGACTTGAAACCTCCATCCACTTTGGTAGATGCTACAGAGTTACTCAAGGGACCAGTTGTAGTCAGCTGGTCAGGACTGTCATCAACAAAACTATGCCTGACAATGTTAAAACAGATATGTCCTTCTACTTAGAAATTTCAAAGACTTTGATTCTACATTACAGCAACAGGGTCTTAACCTAACCTTAAGCCCCTATGGATTTGCCCATCAAGAGGTAAGCCTGGTCCACACAGTCAGTTTTTTTTTTAACTCAACCCAGCAGGCTGATTGAAAATAAAAAAGAGATTGCTTTCTAACTAAATGACGTTAGTGCTGCTATCTCTCCCTCTGTTCCTTTGTGTTCTGACAGAGGGACTCCCCTCTCACCAGAACACACTAATCAGTGCTCGCAGCATGTCCCTTTGGCAAAAGCCAGTCCTTAGACAGCCGTACACATGGTCTGAATGTTGGCCGGTTCCTGCTAAACCGGATAATATTCGGACTGTGTGTACGCAGCTTTAAGCTGAAATTGGTAATAGCTCAAGTAAGATATCAGGAACTGCTAATAGTGAAAAGCCCAATATACCAATCAGAGTCCTCAATATCAGTCATTGTGCAAGAACATTCTATTCTTTGCAAGTTGGAAGCAAAGTTTCCTAAGGGTGGATCTGTCAAGAAGATCTTTCAACCAACTGGACAGACTACTACTTCCACCCATAAAGGACCGTACAAACTTTGTTAATTTTGGAAAAGTGACCTAACGTTTTTTGTGGATTTTTCCAACTCTGTCAAGTTCAAGACATCAAACACTCATCTGAGACTTCATCCTTCCCTTATTGATGGATGCTTATATGTTGGCATTCTGTTCTCTCCTTTTTAATTTTTTCAGATCCAGAGGATAGCAACTTCTATATTTATGTATCTCCCTTCTAAGGCATACTAGGCCCTTAAATTCTGCCCCAATACATAGTATCCTTATTCATTCACAAAAAAATGTATATAGCAAATAAAGGCACACATGTTTTGACAGGTCTTTCATTAAAAAAAATACTCAAGAAATGTTCCATAATCAGTTGCAGACGGATCCCGCCGTGGCTTGACAGCGGCAACTTGGCTCAATATCGCGAACGGCCGTCACTTGATGATGACTGCGAGATCGCGGATCGTGAGCGTGCAAGCATCGCTGGAGGCATGCTCATGTGCTCACTGTGTTACAGGGGAGCCAGGGAGTGGGTAGGGCAGACTCGATGTCTGCCGGCTACCCACGATCGCTCCCCTGCAGTGACAGAACGGGGACCGCTAATGTAAACAAGCGGATTCCCGTTCTGTCAGGGGGAAGGAATGTGATTGTAGGCTCCCTGTGTATGGGAGCCGCGATCACTCTCCTCCCCCAGTCAGCCCAGCCCCCACACAGTTAGTAACGCATCCCAGGGAACACAGTTTAAAGAGTATTACACATAAAACCTGTGTGTGATTGCCACATCCTGTATCTTTAACTGAAAAAGTGTAACCTCAAAATACAAAAAGGGATTTTTGCAATAGAGTAATCTAGAATTCATGTCATTTTCTTAAAAGTACCCTATTTTATTCATACAAAACGTTTATAAAAACCACACAAGATAATATACATTTCCATAGAAAAGCCTTCACATTGTTATACATCACATATCAATACTTGATCGAGTCATAAAGATAAGTTGCATATGTTCCAGTTGGAAAATGGTATTCCCTTAGGATGGTATAACCATCAATGACTGTAGCTGGCATCAATACTTGGGGACATCCAAAGTGTTTCGAAAAGGTTAAAATTTATTATACCATATTAGTGCCGAACACCCAACCAGAGGATACCTCGAAGGCGGTGGGACACCAGGATCCCCTCTGTGGTATGATAAGTGCTTTACACGCCATACAATAACTGCTGGGGGTAAATGCCATTTCCAGCCAGACTTTGTGTAGTGTGGCTGCACATTAAACAGCTCATCCTCATTGTGGCCGAGGGGCTTGCCTATATCTACAACGGGAAACCAAGTGGACCAGTTTGCCCAATTTTTGGACTCCGAACAGTAAATATCTTTATAAAGTGCAAAGTGGAAAATGCCAGCAAGTGTGGCCTTAATACTATATAAACCAAACCAAGGAAAAAAGTATATGTGTGTAATGATGGTTTTAGCACTCCGGATAAAGTGCCTAAAATGATAACAAGGTGCAAGGTGGGCAAAGTGTGCAAAATCCACTCAATATACTCAACTACATAGATGCAAACTAAATCACCAGCATGAACCCAATAAATATATCATAACACAACCCTGTCCAGAAATGACAATTTGTAAGCAGTACTTGTTTGTGTCATAAGAAAAAAAGTTCCCATGTTCCCCTCCTGGGAATCCACTGGTTGGCTGCTCCGTCCCTGCCTGGGGATAATGCCGCTACTACAATGATGATATTAGGAAACTGATCCAGCCAATCTTGTAAACAATCACTCCTCATAGGAACAATAAGAAAGAGACCTCCATAGTGTAAAATCATTAGGTGATAACAATGCAAGTATGACATACTGGCTCAGGTGACACTGAGGCGGAGCCAGTACGTCATTGCGTAACTTCCGGCTTAGCTCGTTGGAACACAAATGAGTGGCGGTGTTTCCTGACAGACTATCTGACTTCTCTCATGTAAGCAAGTGATTACTTGCATTGTTATCACCTTATGATTTTACACTATGGAGGTCTCTTTCTTATTGTTCCTATGAGGAGTGATCATTTACAAGATTGGCTGGATCAGTTTCCCAATATCATCATTGTAGTAGCGGCATCATCCACAGGCAGGAACGGAGCAGCCTTGCATGGTACTACCCCCTGGCTGGTCTTTACATGCCTGTGTAATGTGTGTTGAAATGGTCACAACAGTCTCCACTGGAAGCCTGAGTGACAGAGTAGTAATGCAAGAGCCCATTGTTACCCTATAACAAGAAGTATTTGAACAAGGCAGGATCCCCAGGTACAGCTGCAGATTTAAGAATTTTAAAAATTACATTTGAAATGAAATGAGTATTCTAAAGATTATGTCAAGATTTAGTTGTTAGGTTTACATATACTTAAAATTACTACATGTTGTCATTTTATTTAAGTTGGCCACCCCTAAGTATGTGTAAATAAATGCACAAAATAAATGTCTATTCATTTTCTTTAAAAAAAACATTGATTTGTTGTTTTCTGTTGTCTTTTGCATATACAGTATACATATAAACCCTTTCTATCCAATTGCATGGTAATGCTAAAGGTCTGCACAAACTTTATAAGTAGCAATTATTGGGTAGTCATCTACATAGTCTGCCTTTAATCTGGCTATTTATTACCTCATATGTAAAAAAAAAAAAAAGTTAAAGTTGTCCAAAAAGTATTCCATAGATTGACATGTCAACCCATTAGCTGAAATTTAAATGCCAACTTGTCAAATGTATCACAAAGATTCAGCAATGGCAGGTTATGTTGTACAGAGCAAAAACTTTTCTAACCTACTGTAACAGTCATGCAACATATTAATGATTGTAATTTTCTGACAGGGTGGATAATTTCTCAGCCAATTACATGCTGTGTGCTTTTTTACACAAGCTTCAATAAGCCAAGATTTTATGTGCAAAAGTAAAGTTCCAGTAAAATTCAATGAGTTCACAATCACTGCCCACAGAATCTGGTCTTTGCCATTTCAGCGTATTACCCATTCAGTAAATGTCATAAGATAATGGGCAGTACAGGTTGAGTTGAAAGCTAAATATTTTTTACATTTGAAATGGTCACATACCATTATTTTAACCACTTCAGTACCAGACACTTCTACCCCCTTCCTGCCCAGGCCAATTTTTAGCCTCCAGTGCTCTCACACTTTGAATGATAATTACTCAGTGATGCAATACTGTACCTAAATTACATTTTTGAGACAGATAGAGTTTTCTATCGGGGGTATTTAATTACCACTGGGTGTTTTTATTTTTTGCTATATAAGCAAAAAAACACTGACAATTTGAAAAAAATAACACGTTTTAATTAGTTTCTGTTATAACAGTTTGCAAATAAATAATCTTTCTTCATAAATGTAGGCCAACATGTATTCTGCTAAATTTCTTTGGTAAAAATAACCCAAAACAGTATATATTATTTATTCTATGTTAAAAGTTACAAAGTCTGAAAACTATGATATACAGTCCTGCTCACCATTATTGGCACCCCTTCATGTTTTGCATAACTGAGGGAATGTCTTCAGAAATAAATGGAAATGTACCAAATTTATATCAGCAGGATCTTTTATTTTGTACTTCCCCACGGTTATTACCACTCGTCCTGACATATAGTATCAAAAGTCTGAAACATTGAAAATTGTATCTTATTTATTATATATGACAAAACCCAATAAAAATGGTTTCTTTAAATCGTCTTATGTACAACCGGATGTAAATACTTCTTTCTAATAAATAAACGTTTGACAATATTGTCTTTGATTAATTTTGCACAATAAAAAAAGTTTAACAGTCACAAAAAAACGAATATATCGTTTTTTATTTTTGTGGGTCACCATTAATTTATGGGGGCTATCTTTTGAGATAGACAGAGTTTTTACATTAAATCCATGTCATAACGTAGTGACTCATTAATAGTAAGTTTC
>BLSH010396180.1:684044-701231 GCA_018402905.1 Glandirana rugosa
CCTGACTAGTTAAAAGTTTCTATATGTCAGGACGAGTGGTAATAACCGTGGGTACTTCAAATACATGTATAACACCTTATAGATGACTTCCTTTACATAGTTTAATTGGTTGTATAATGATGTCTATCGAACACAAACTGTTTTTTGACATTTACTATTTATTGTAAATTTTTCTATTTGTAATACTCCTTTTGTCTCTTTTGGTATTACGAACGGAACAGTCACCATAACCGTGGGAAACGACGTTTAGTCATACCTTTGGGTTAAACCGAGTGGACAACGTCTAGAGTTTACTCCTAGTGGACACTACTTAACGGAGGTGGGTACACTGGGTTTAATCGGTTATTTACTTGTAAAACCAAAATATTTTTCGGTGGACAATAAGGGAGAAGTACACACTGTTACCATTTCTGTTTCCTCGACAGACTGCTGTGGTCTTTACGATAATAAACGTTCGTGTTCTGGAGGTTTCCCATATTCCGGTAGAGGTTTCATCTGTAGTAATATGTTGGTTAATTTGATACATTTCCTTCAGTAGATATTCCACAATATGTACATAAACTTCATGGGTGCCAATAATGGTGAGCAGGACTGTATATCTTTGAAAATTGATCAGTCCTGATGTACTGATTTCATGAGGCACTAAAAATCCAGGACAGTACAAATACCCTCCAAATGACCCTTTTTTGAAAAGTAGACAGTCCAAGGTATTTAGGAAGAGGCATGGTGAGCTTTTTTAAGTTGTAATCTTTTTGTCACAATTTTTTGGAAAATTAAGAAAATAGATATATTTTTGTTCACAAAGTGTCATTTTAACACGATATGTCTCACACACAACACATGAATAGTTATAATTAGAGTTGAGCGAACCCGAACTGTAAAGTTCGGGTCTGTACCGAACTTTCGGGTGTCCGTGTACCGAACCCGAACGTTTGAGAAAAATGATCGGGTTCGGGTTCTGGGTTCTGATATTTTATCACACATGTTTAATAGCTGCAGGGCAGCCAATCAACAAGCGTTTCACTGGGTTTCCCTAGAAGCCATCACAGCCATGCCTACTAATGGCATGGCTGTGATTGGCCAATGCATCATGTGACCCAGCCTCTATATGAGGCTGGAGTCACAGTGCTGCATGTCACATGCTCTCGGGTTAGTGTAAGGAGAGGATGCTGCTGGCGCTGTGAGGGACAGATTGCAGATCTAATAACTAGGTAGACATTACTACTACTGCTTTGAGGGACAGATTGTAGATCTATAACATCTCATCCTGCATTACAGAACGATCTGATTACAGAACGATCTCTCAACCTGCATTACATAACGATCTGATTACAGAACGATCTGATACTGGACTAGGTAGAGATTACTACTGCTTTGAGGGACAGATTGCAGATCTAATAACATCTCACATTTTTCTTCCTTTTGCAGCCCTCTAGCACTTTCCAGTACTTTTTTACAGTCATTTTTGTGCCGAAAAGTTTGGGTCTCCATTGACTTCAATGGGGTTCGGGGTCCGGGGTAAAGTTCGGATAACGTTCGGTACTGAACCCGAACATTTCCGCAAAGTTCGGCCGAACCCGAACATCCAGGTGTTCGCTCAACTCTAATTATAATTACACCCCAAACACATTCTGTTATGTCTCCTGAGTATGGGTATACCACATGTATGGGATGTTTTCACAGCTTAGATGCATAGAGGGATCCACAATCCAAGGAGCACCTTTGGGCTTTCAAGAAGAATTCATTACACATCTAACTTCCTGATTACAACACATTTTGGAGCCCTGGAGCACCAGGACAGTTGCATAGTAAGTCTTTTGAAAATTTAATTTTTTGCCAAAAGTTTTTGGAAAATTCAGGAAAGAAATATTTTTTTTTTTACACAAAGTTCTAAACTATTAAGATATTTCTAACGCACAGCATAGGCATACTTATAATTACTCCCCAAAACAAATTCTGCTCCTCCTCCCATGTATGACGATACCACATGTGTGAGACTATGTGACCACAGCCTGGTCACATAGAGGGGCCCAAAATCCAAGAGAAACTTCAGGCGTTCTAGGAGAACAAATTTCCCTAATACCTATCACATTTTTGGAGGTCCTGGAGCACCAAAACAGTAGAAACACCCACAAAATGACCACATTTTGGAAAACAAACACCCCAAGATATTTTAAGAGGCATGGTGAATCTTTTGAAGACTTTATTTTTGCCACAAGTTTTTGGAAAATGCAGAAAGAAAATTATTTATTTTTTTTACACAAAGTTGTCAATGTAATAAGATATTTCTCATTCTCGCATACAACATGGGCATAGTTAGAATTACACCCCAAAACACTTTCTGCTACCCTTTCTGAGTATGGCAATATCACATATGTGAGGCCTTTTTACATTTTTGATTGATTAAATAATGAACATTGTATCTTGTGCATCACGCAAGTCAACCAATTTTATCAAAACAAATGTACTGTAATGGTCACCTCTATACAAGAGATCTGGGAATACAGCTTAGTTTAGTGTCACCTATAGCAGTCCCTGTTCCTATAGGCCAAGCAAGCCTAGCCTACTGGTACATGGCTACCCCAGGAATGTCATGATTACTGACCAGGAAGTACAGGAGACTGAACAAAGAGTCCCAGTGGTTACAAGAGTGCAGTTGTCTGCAGGGGATGGCTAGGACCAGTGTTTCACAGGAACATAGTCAGTCAGACATGCAGATGGGACAATTCAGGCTGCAGGCAGAGACATGGTCAAAAAACTGGCAAAGGATTAGTCCAGGCAACAGGCAGAAACATGATCAATAAACAGGCCATGGTCAGTACAGGAGGCAGGCAAAGGAAACACTGCACTGGTGTGGCAATGATTAGTCACGTTGTTGCTGGCTGCACTGGTCTGGGGACTAGTGTGGTAGTAACCAGCAACACTGCTGCTGCGTTACACTGGTCAGGTGACACTGGGATTTGTGTGGCAACAATCTGGGACACATCAGGACACATCATTGCTGGCTTACATTGGATTGCAAGCTTGCAGGATTTTGCGCTATATAAATCCTGTATTATAATAATAATAATAATTGGCGTGGGGACACTGCAACTGGTGTGGCAGTGACCAGGGACACTGTAACTGATATGGTGGTGATTAGGGAGAATATGACTGGTATGGCAGTGATCAGGGGCAATATGACTGCTGTGGCAGTGATCAGGGACACTGTGAGTGAGTGGTGGTGATTATGGACACTGACTGACAGCACTGGATTGATGACATTGTGGCATTCCTGTAGAACTACCTTGCTGTGACTGGCTACAGCTACCACACAGTAAAGGAAGACTGTGCTTGGCCATGTACCATGCGATCACTGTGACCAATCACAGAGGCTACAGTAATTCTGATGACAGCAGTCACATGGTACCAGGGACGATCATCGCCACTTGTTTCTCGAATCAGTGATCCACTGTGTCTGGTGTACACAACGGTCACACGATTGCACCAATGTGTGCCCCTGTGGGTGAAAACGCTAGGTGAAGATCTGGGAGGATGTACGGTATGTCCCCTCCAGATCGACACTTGTTTATATGCAGTGGTCAGGCAGGAAGCGGTTAAAGAATAAAAACTCATACTGCAGCTTACCAGTTTTTAGATGTGGTGGCTGCATTGTTTTCAATTTTAGATTCAGAGGGTAAGAACACTTTCAGCAAATATCAAAAATATCTGTTAATCATGCTAGAAATTCAGTGTCCTTGGCACTCCCTGTGAGTTGAGCTAAAAGCAGAAACAATGTTATCACCCATCTGTAAAATTAAAATCCCCCTACCCTTCTGGAACCAGGACAAAGAGGGGGTTATATATATGGAGTCCAGCTTGGGGGACAAGCATGGCTTCCTCCACAGATACAGTACAGTGAGTATGTATAACCACCCTAGGACAATAAGTATGTTACTCACAGGATTACCAGGTAAAAATAATAGAGTGCAAAAAAAGAAAACTAATGCAGATGCCTGTCTAAAATTAGTTACGTGCAACATACTAAATGTGTGTTTTTGGCTTTAGATATGTTAAGTAGTTTTTTTTTCAATTTGGATTGATAGATCATTATTATTATTATTATTATTGCGACAGTTCCAACTGAGAAAGGGGCTTTTGGAGGGGACTGTAGGGGACCCTCTTGCCTACTGACTATGAGCCCTGGCTTTTGAGGGGGTGTATTCTTTGGGAGGGGTGTGCCTGGGGATCTTTGGAGCGGTTTTGCTTCAGAATTGGGTCCATGTCTCTCCAAAACACACAGACTATGGGAATACAGATTTGGGACCTCGGTGCCCAAACCATCAATGGCTGCTTCTATCCCCTCCTAGACTCAGATACTTTAAGCAGAAGATTGTAATCAGCTTAAAACAACCTGATGCTATGGTCTCCTACTGTTATATGTAATTGGTTTAAGGTGTTATGTGTTTACTGTGACTTGTCTTTCTCCCATTGTCGATTGAGTTAATTGTGTCACCTATTGTTTCTGTCTGCCGGCTAATCCTCTTGGAGATGTGATTAGTATTGTGTCCACTTTTAACAAAAATATACACTGAGCCACAGATTCCCCTAGAGATGTTAATCTTAGTAATATCACTTTTACTGCTCCTCCCACTTCCATGTGTGATTCCAAAGTGCAAATATCAATAGACCATTGAGCACTAGGTGCTATGAAAAAATGAAAAATCTTAAATTAATTTAACCAATTACAAATCAAAATATACCTCCACAATATAAGTGAAAATAATATCCCAGCAATGTACTGTCCTCTCTATGTCACTGTCCACCCCACCAACAAAATAGCAGCTCGGCATGTGTTCCACCGCCCGAGATTCGTGAAACGGAGGTGATGTCAGACATTTCATGTCCCCGCCTCAACACGTTTCACCGGCCACAGCATCATCAGGAAGCTTCCGGGTGACATAGAGAGAACAGTACACTGATGGATTCTGATGGTGTTGGCTTAGGCACAACTAAATGTGAATGGACATCTTTTATTACTTTCTGTGGATACATTTTATAATAAAACCAGTTGCACTATGATCCTGCTATTTCTGGTTTACTTCCATTCATGAGGATCCCTGGCAGAAGATATATGAATTGAGGTCCCATCATTATCTAAGTCTAAGGCTCCCAATAAGTGTTACTAGGCCAATTTTATGAAGGGTCTAGGGATCTGGTGAGTCAATATAGCAAAAGGGGATGGGGTGTGTGCACACATGGAGGAGCACTGAGTGGAGATAGGCAGCCCCATCTGCATGTAGTGTGTGGGGCACATTGGAATAAGTCCTTTATATACATATGGACTCTTAGAACTTTAAATTGACTTTTTATGTTATGCACGTTGATGGAATTATTATAGTTTATGCACTGTAACCAATATCAGTTTCACTTGGGATCACGTTATATGCACATCCTAAAAGGGGATTTTTTTCACTTATACTGTGGAGGTAGATTTTGATTTGTAATTGGTTACATTCATTTTAGGTTTTTAGTTTTTTCATAGCATTTTTATGTGTTTATGTTATTTTGTAATGTACTTTGTGTATTCAGGGTTGGGGCTTGCTGCCGGATTGTCTGGGGTGGACACTCCCTGACTAATCAAAGTCTGAGTGCCTGGCTGATGATTAGCTTACTGTTGATTAGATCACTGTTTAATTAGATCACTGTTAGCTGTTAATTGAATTGTTGTTGTCATGCTAATATCCACAAGAAGGGAATGTCCTCCTGTGGGGTATAAAGTATGTGTCTGAACTTTAATAAAAAGTCATTCCTTTGGTGTTTACCTCGACATCTTGTCTGTGTATGATGTTTGGGGTAAAGGGCTGGTAGTAGCTTTCAGTCTGCTGGAAGGGTTTGGAAGGCAGAAGGCGCTGTTTGGTGGAAGCACCCAGGCGGGGTGCCATGCGGTCTGTCACAATTATTTTTTTTCTACTGTGTCCCACTGGATATATTTCCCTTCACTTTCTTTTTTGTAGATGCAAGAACATGTGCGAAAAATGTCTCCACATCAATTCCATCTTAGCACTAGAACAAGTTTCCCCAAAGATTTGTCCTCCTTTCCTGTTCTGATGACAAATCAAATGTTGCCTTTCTCTTCCAGTGACAATGATCATCAGGACAAATTGACAGAGTGACTCTCTCTTGTAGGGACATAGTTAACAAAAAAATACCTGACAGAGGTTCTAACTCCTCACCACTCTTTTCTAAACTAAAAACAAAAAAAAAAGTTTGGCTTTAAATACACTTTATTAAGAACAATTACTAAAGGACCACATATGATATTGAATGTGAATGTAATGATACAGAAAGCTGTCAGAGACTTCAGACATGCAACAGGATGTGGTCAAACACTACAATATTGCTGCAAGAGATGACCAGGAATAGTGATGGGTGATAATGTTTGAATCATGTGCACATTTGGCATACACATCCAAAACTCTGTAAATTACATAATTTGATGCAAACCCTATTGAAGTGAACAGGAGGCAAATCTTGAAAATCAATTCTTTCAATTTTCAAGACTAATAGGCAAAGGGTTGACAAAAAAATGGCACAGGGAGCTGTGTACTTCCTGGAACGATATGTACCAATGCAACAAAAAATGTATGAAAAAAAAGTTCAGCGAGGGACAGCTCTTTATTTAAAGAGCAATAATAAAATTACATAAAGAGAAAGGATGGGACGTTCTTTTTCATTGAATAAAGTAAACCAATTTATTTGTGTAGTGCTAATCAGGAACAGCAGACATACCCTTACTCTGTTCAAATCTGGTAGGTTTTGACACAAGTTAGATTCAAAACTAATTCTGTCTGTAGGGGCAACATGGAATTAATTCTAAACCCTCCTCTTCTCCCAGAGAAAATATGCCAAGACTGCATCTCCTATAATAAACAACCTTTTAGCTGCATTCCAAACAATCATTATCAGTACTATGATAGTACATTGCAGAACCAATTAATGTTTAATTATCATCTTAACTAGCATCAAGACAGAGCCTGGCAAAACAGATAATCTTTTAATTTAGCCCATAGTAAATTCCATTATCAGAACCTAATGGGGGTCATATCTCTTTTCGTAGCGATTAAGGAGTATGCATCCAAAGTCTGGTGTTTTAATAGCTATCATAAAACATTCCATTTTCTAGCCCTAAGTAATTAGAACCCTTAAGCAGACATCTGCCCAGGCTAAGGGCATTAGGCAGGCTATTGCCCTATCATAAAATAGTTTAGTCTGCAGAAAAAAGAATACACATTTCTGACTGAATATCTCCCCCTGTAGAGTCAAAATTTAAATGTGTTTCATAACTCCTGATAACATTAGATTAATAATGAGAACATATTCACATGTATCAAATAATTACTAGCATTTGAAGACCAAACACCATCTATATTAGAAGGTACAATAGGCAGGTTAGGCACATTCCATCTTGTAGGTGACACGGGCATCTCTTACCTATCATATTTGTATTCATTCTAAAGGTAATCCCATTCTGGACAATAATATACTATAAACTGAATGCATCTTAAGATTTTAACACATTTAGGAAACTACATGGTTTTAAGCATTTAAAACGTTTCCACATTTCAGATCCGCTGATTAGTCAGGTAATTTCTGTCAACACCTCCCTCCAGGACCAGAGGAGGTGACTGCATCAGCAGCAAGGGCTTTCTTTTACCATCAAATGAAGAATATCAGCCAAGAGTCTTTTTTTATAAGTGACAACACTGGTAAACTTTGCGAGAACTCAAAGTACTTTTATTCTTAATCCCTACAAGCATCATTCTGTTTTTTTTTCAGGATGTGATCAGCTTTTTATGTAAAAGCCATCCTAGTGGCTAATTAGCTGCTGGATTGCTTTTACAGGGGGCTCTCCGAGCTCTACTGTCCCACCAGAATGAAGCCAGCGGTTCCGCCTCCTTACCATAGAGTTGATCAAGGACCAGAAATGGTCTCTATGGTATAGGACTGCCAAAACTTTTTGCAGTGGTGTGGCTGCATTTAAATTAAATAATTGTGTAGGCCTGTGTACCATGCAGGTAAGTCGTGATAGTAAGCCAAATACTTATATATAAAGAAATAGTCCTAAGTGAGGGCAAAAGTGGCTGCATATAAGACTATGTGTGTGACAGGTCAAAGATTAGCTAAAATCTGTAATTTTATTGTATGAGCAAAATCAAAAATGTAGACTCCAGACTGATGTTCCCTCCTAACACCACTTTGAGCTCATAGCAGGTTGTTGGAACACGGTGTGTGGCCGCTGCAGCTGTTAGGGTTGCAGCAGATGAAGAGCAGACAGAACTACTCATAGTGGAACACTTGGACAGTGTGGGGAGGGAGCACTGCTCTCCTCCATCCCCCTCCATTACTGTGTGATCCTGTCTGTGGCTCCACAGCACTAGTGAACCTAACCCGGTTTCCTTCCCCATGAGGAGACACCTATGGGACTCAGCCTCCGTTCCAGGATACACCCAGGATATATCTCCACTGACTAAAATAGCTATCCTTCATTACAGTATTCTGTACTAGGAAACATAATACATGGCAGTGTATATACATGCCTAAGCATCATTGAGTGGCCCTACGTTTTCTCCATCTTCAAGGATATGCAACACCCAGGACACAGGACCCCTGTTTCAGTCACATGGGATTCATATCCATGCATCAGGTCCCAGTATACCACGGGTTCCGTTGCCAAGGACACTTATACTAGGATGGCCACTCCCATCTCTTCTTCCCTCAATCTCCACTATACAGGGTTTATAGCAGTGGTGTGCACAAGGATATCCTTGGCCAACTATACCCCGGACGGGGTTTCACTAGCACACTCTGCTGGCCTTGCCACTACATAGGCACTGGAATAATTGGAACCACCTTAACACATACCTTTATACCTGATAGGGAGACAAGTTTCTCCCTCCCTAGGTGGTCCAGATATTACAGTCTCTCTGGCTTCCGGACGCTAATTATTTGTTTTGTTGTGTAGTGTCTGTTAGTCCGTGGTCCACATGTTTTGTGTCTCCCCATTTGTTTGTTATTCATTGGAGCACCTCAGACCCTGAGGGCTCTCTCTGATTGTAATTTTAGATTTGACTCATACAATAAAATTACAAATTTTAGCTAATCTTTGACCTATCACACACATAGTCGTATATACAGCCACTTTTGCCCTCTCTTGGGACTATTTCTTTATATCTCTATGGTATAGCAAACTGTAAACAATGAGTATTTTATCAGTTCCGATTTCCTGGATGTAAACAGGGCAGCATGCATATAATAATGGAGATCGCACCACATATGTGAGGCATTGCCACATCAAAGTGAGAGTAATAATTCTAGCACCAGACCTCCAGTGTAACCTGTAAAGGCTTTTAAAGCATCACCTATGGAGAATTTTAAATGTCATAGTTTGGTGCCATTCCACAAGCGTGCACAATTTTAAAGCGTGACATGTAAGGTATCTATTTACTCAGCGTAACACCATATTTTATATTTTACCAAAAATTGGTTATTATATTGAGTTTGTGTGCATTAAAAGTGATTGAAGAGTATTTTTTTCTAAATGTTTGTGTTCGAAAAGCCACTGTGCAGATACCATGTGACAAAAAATTGCAAAATCCACAGTTTTATTCTTTAGGACCTCTGCTCTCTCTCTCTCTCTCTCTCTCTCTCTCTATATATATATATATATGTTTGGGGGTTCAAAGTAATTTTCTGGCAAAAATACAGATTTTTACATGTAAGCAAAAAGTGTCAGAAAAGGCCAGGTCTTAAAGTGGTGAGGATCTCTTTCCCTTTGAAGAGCACTACTACTATATTATAAATCTTCAAAATATTTCTGTCTGCCACGACAGTGTGTATTTTTAGACATTTATTAAAAGTTATATCATCAAGTGCAAAAAACCTTTAGGCAGAACTTTTGAGGCACCACTTACCCAGTACTCCAAACATAAATAAACAAAGTTTTATTACATAATAATGACAGTTAATATAATACATAAAAACAATTCAATACAAAGCTACCCCACTTGTCAGATTTTATTAATCATCATACATCTATTTTAGAAAACCATTTGGTGGACAAAGCCACCTTAACTTCATTTTTTCCTTGAACTAGCCAACACATGATTCTATAAGTCAACAGGTTTTTTGGATAATAATTCATTTTTTCAAGAGCAGACATATACGTCTCTAAACATCAAAAAAGAGACACACAAGAAATCAATTTACACCGTTGAATACAAAATAACGAATATTCATTAACCATACGTCAAATGAGAGTACCTGATGCCCTCTAGCGGGGATGGAAAATATATGATCCAAAAAACCCAAAAAACAGGACAACAAGTGTAGCCCACCAGATGGCCAAAGGCGAACCCCCTGGTGACACCACAGGTACATAAATGTACTCTATTGCCACCTATTCAGTTATCAATGTAAGCTATAAAGAAAAGAAAATAATAACTACAAACTCAACAAAATAAGGGGCTCACAAAGTAGTGCTAATTAGTCCTCATTCACTTCTTATTTTTATAATGTAAACTAACATTGTCAATGGACCCCAAGTGAATTTGAGGTGCCTCAGCCTAAGACATGTACTACTAATTAGATCAGTTAATAAATAAACTAGTTATATGGGGGTATAAAGTCTCTCACATTTCCTTCCAACTACATACTCCATGCTGTATCATATTATAAAATAGAGTGTTCATTACCCATTAAAGGAGCTTGCCAAAACCAGGTGCCACACAGGGTCAAGGGTGTTAAAATTTCGCAGCTCCTGGCTCATTGTATTAATTTGTTTTCATGTATTATTTTTAACTGTCATTATTATGTAATACAATTTTGATTTTGAGTACTATGTAAGCTGTGCCTCAAAAATCTTAAGGTTTTTTGCACTTGATGGGAATTATCATGTAAGGGGTGTGGCACATTTTTAAGCCAACATGTTATAATTTAATTAAAAGTTATAATTGTTATCTCAGATATTCTGAATGGTGTTTGTTTCTGATAAACACACACAATGACAGCTGTTCGGTGAATAACAGGTTGCCTGCGTAGTTAATCCAAGTCAGTGTCAATTGCTCTCAGTCTGCTGGCATCTAGATCGTGGTCCTGCAAGCTGGAATATCTTTGTGCAGGGTGAGTTTACATTTCATTCATCACATGTTGGTGGCGGTATAGTGAGATCTGACTAGCTGTTTGTCGCATATTGGTTAAAGTGGCCAGGATCTGACAACTCTGTTTGAATTTGAACAAGATATTGTTTCCTTTACATTTCTGCATATTTTATGTATATTTTTATAAACCTTGTTACATGCCCATTAGCTTTGAAAATACTCGCTCTACCACCTTTGTCCAAAAATTGTTTCATTTAGTCTTTTATGAGTTTCTCTTAATGTGTATTTGATACATGTAGAGCCCTCTACTTGGGTAGGAGCTAGTGAGTGGTTTTTTTTGGTGAAGTGAGGAAAATTTGTGCAGGCCTGATTGTTTTTGTTTCTGGGCTGGGAGTGGCTCAGGTAGGACTGGGTGATTCACAGATGAGGTCATCAGAACCTCCCACTTTTTTCCAGAAGCTGGTAGAATGTTCTGGACAGAGAGCTGAGAGGGAGGTGTAGCCATGTGGGGTATTCTAAGGAGCCCTGACCAATCCCCAATCTAGATTGACGGGGGGGGGCTCCTTAAATACCCAGGGTCAGCCCAGTCTGGGAGGGGTGAGTTCGGGTGGAAGAGCTGGAATGTAGCTAAGGTTGCGGAGGCCCGACAGGGAGCCCCCAGTCTGGGGGGTAGACCTTGAGGCCTGGGGCTCTGGTGCATCCAGGAGGAGTGAGATCCTGGAGGAGAGGCACAAGGGAGCAGGAGAGCAACAGACAATGCTACAGGGGAGAAGCTCAGCAAGGAGTCCAACGGTGGTTGGTGAGTGGCACACACCCTGGATAGCTGTAGAGGCATGCCAGAGTGGATCGGGGGTGAGAGACATTCTGAAAGGATGCAGAAGTCAGTGAGGGATTGTGGGTAGCATAAAAATCCAGCACTTTCCTTGCAAAATTGTAGACTCTATTGAGACAATTGAGTGAGGGATTGTGGCGCTACCGTCGCAGCTGGAGTGGCTGGCAGGTCCTGAAGGAAGAGGATGGGCTGGGAGTAGTAGTCCATCGAGCCGGCTAGCACAGTAGGAACTTTTACTCTACACTTTGGGGTCAACGTTCCCTACCTATAATGGGTGGTCTGGAGGTCCTGCCTATAATACAGCAGGCCTTACCATGTGTGAAGAAGCACTGGAGTTCTAGTAAATGTCCTTCTAGGCCTCACCTGAGAAATACGAGAAGTGCATGTGATAGGATCAAGAAGTAACCATGCAGCAAGTTATGTGCTGGAGTGAAGAAGGAGGAATGTATATATGGAGGTGTATATAGAGGTTCTGTGTAAATTTTGAACTAATTCTTTGGGCATCCCACAACATCCCAACTCCCATCCAAGTTCAATTCCCCTAATAAAACAAAACAAAGTACCAGCCTGTTCTGTGATTCTGAAAGCGGTTTGGATGTGATTGAGAGCAGTGTGAGCAGGTGGACTACAGCAACCTGCCACCCCCAAGGGGGACCTTGGCTACATACGTGTCAATGTTTCTGCAAATGGCCACCACTATTTAAGTCAGCCCTGTTAGTCTATATGTCAGATTGAGAAAGGGGAGAAATTCTAAAGCTCATTGGGCTAGCGTGTATGTGTTCATATGACAGCTTCCTGCAGGTTCAGATGAACTGGGTTCAGACTGAGTTCAGATCCAAACCCAGCTCATCCTTACCAGGAACTATGAGGACACTGCCGGCACTCTCCATTGCTTGGAGCCCACCGCTCCTGTGCTAGCTTTGAAACAGAACAGCTCTACATAGCAACCAATCAGCTTCAAGTTTTTTGGGTTGTTTTGTTGTCAAAGCTTAATTGAACAAGTTTAATTTAGAAGCTGATTGGCCACTATGCACGGCTGCACAAGATCGAACACTCTCCAGTTTTAGTAAATTAACCCTGCTGTTTCTAGCTTATTTATGCTGCCCTGCCACTGGCTACAGAGGGCTGCCTGAAGTAATCTCTTTGCTGCAAGCTCTGATAGTTGATCTATTTCTGTGGTTGTGAATGCATTTTATTTTATGCAAATAAATTGATTTATTTTTTTTTAATGCACAAGATTGTTGTACCCTTTTCACCTTATATCTGTGCACAGTGTATAGACTCCTCAGTCTGTTTGAAGGTCCTGCATGATTGACATGCTTCCAATTTTGGATTAGATTTTTTTACAGCCTTGCCCACAACTTCTCAGCAGTAAGGCATGGGGTGCCAGTCTTATATAGTTTCTATATTTTGTGAATATTAAAATACATAATCTCTTTAAACAACACGTTTGAGGGATGCCATTAAGCAAGAAAAAATAATATGGCGGCCTAAAATCCATACCCTTATCCAAGGTAGCCCATACATTATTCCGTTTTTTTTTTCATTCAACCAGCTGGTTGAATGAAAGAAACTGACCTGATTCCCCAATCCACACATTCGAGGTAGCTGGGGGGATCCTCCTTGCTGAGCTATTGTATTCTGACAGCGAGGAGACTTTGCTGCAGGCAAAATACACTGATAAGCACTGCAGTCTATAGCCTTCGATGCTGATTGAGCGAGGAGAAGCCAGCGAACACCTGCAAGCACCTTTTGTGCATCCAGCTGTGTTTGCTAGCTTTGCAATTAGGAGCAAATAGCTACCACCACCATCAGCCTGTCATTGAAGTGTATGGGCTTAGCAGCAGATGCTATCCAAATGTAGCTGTCAATCCCAGCAGCAGGACTCATTAGACTCCTGCCACTGGGATTCAAAGTGTAGCAAAATGGCTTTGCAAATGGTGCGTTTTAACTGCTATGTGCTGACAGCATAGAAGAGCCAGACTGCTTCTTTCACACATAACACACTCCTCAATGCCCTCATGCAACTATGTTGTTTGGAGCACTGTCAAGGCACTGGAGAGAGCGTACTGTCAACATGGGGTAGCTTCAAGTATATTTGAACCCTTACCTTGTAAAACAATCTGTTCAGGACTTTTCTTTTTTTTTTTTTTTTTAAGTGATCGCATAATCCCTGTTCCCAGTTGCATACTTGCTTGGAGAGGTGGCGGTGGAGAAAGAGCAGTGCTCTGATCTTCCCAGTGAATGGCTGTGTTGGCACAAGTCTGAGCATTGAAGAACAGACATTCTGTGCTCCCAGCACAGCCTGATAACTGACCACGCTGGGATGGATGTGCTCTCGTGCCTAGCGTGGGCAGTTTGATATAGGAAAGCAGGGGGACTGGTAGGATCACCAGGTATTTCACACAAAGAAAGCAATGCAAAGAGAATAGGATGCTTTTTAACACAAGTACATAGTACAACAGACTCATTTTAGGAATATGAAATATGGGGTAAAATATTCTTTAATATACGCTACCCCTGAAGGAGCTGCTTGGTAATTTAAGTTCCCTGTTCTGCACCTTGACTCTAGGAATGACCTCAGCCTCTCTGGTACACCTGCTTAAATGAACGATTTTGCAAACACTTATAGGAACACAAGTTTAGATACCTTTAATTTGGTTATAAATTAGTACCAGGAAATAGATACAAGAAGGTTTAGTGGTAAATGAACTCAAGGTATTGGTGCGTTAGTATAAATGGTGGTATGAGCATAAACAAACACACAGAAATTAGGTTCAGATGCAGTCTGCTAGACAGTAAAATCACAATACCAAGGTAACATAGAATAGAGTTCTGTACCACTAGACCGGAATTAACTCATGAATCAGCAATGTCACCAATAAACAGTGCATATAAACATTAACTGTAATGTGAATAATTATGCTATAACTAATCTAGAGTGCACTCTAGAAGAATGGCTAGGAAATGGTGCAATGTCCTCCAAGAGGTCCCCCTCTTAGCACAAGCAATATTTGAAGGTCTCTGTGTAACAGCTGCAAAGGAATAGCCTTTAGTCCTTACTCTTCAGCTGGCTAGCACTGGGGACAAATTGCACCGTTGTTGCACATGAAAATAGTCTGAGTTGAGCCTGCAGATGGCAATAAGGTTACTAGATGGCTGTGTGGTCAATTCCTAAAGGGCTCTCTCTAGCAACAGAAAGTAAATCCCCACAGCAGCAGCTCACCAGTCCCAGTGATATTACAGCTCACCATCCGGTCACACACCGTGATTGGTCTACTCTCTGCTCTGCACACAAGTGACTCTGGCTGTCTGCACAATTGAACTTAGCACTATGGTTCCTGTTCAGGCCACTTTTATGTTGATATATTGAGTACATACAAAGACAAATGTATCTGTGAAAACATACAAAAGATTTAGTAATTGATATATGTGTGTTTGTGTTTCACAAGTATATGGCTTCCCAGTATCCATTTAAATGCTTATACTTTGCTCCTGAGTGCAGAAAATTTCGCCAGTACATGATCGTCTGGTTACCTACATAATGCAAGCAGAACTCCCAGGACATTTTTTTATTAATGTATTTTATTCATCTGTACTGTATTATTGTGAAATACTTGGCTTTATAGTCTTTTCACACCATTCTCAGGCCCCAAAGGAGCCTACACTGAATAGCGAGGGCTACAGAGGTTATTTTATTCACTTTTCAGCAAGACTTTTAACTCCTTGTTGACAAATGTTTTATTTGCATTTATCTCAACTGAAGCAGTTGTCAAAAGGTGTTAAATCTCTTGCTAACCAGCTATTTAAATTACCTTTTGCATAGTCCTAGCTTTGTGTAGCTATCGTGGGCATACAGATTCATTTTTGTACATACGCCAACACATCATACACCCCAGTGTCCAAACATATGGCAAAAAACTGCAAGTGTGTTTACAATGGAAATATAATTATCTCCGTTTTTGAGTCTATCAATTTAACATGTACCTCCTATGTAGGAACAGTGACGTGCATACTTACTATTAAGGTAAATTCACAAGTCAAAAAAACAGCATTTTTTTCTCATCATTTTTTAGGCTTAGGGATTGTGTTAATTATATGCTCATGTGATCCCATATTACACGTGTACCATAGCAATTTATTGTTGCTTTTATTCAGTTCCCTTTCAAAATCAGGCTCATTGCAGGCCAAATTTTAGGTGAAAACCAATAACCTACAAATAAAAGGGGGTTGGGATTTTGCATGAGGTGGGTGTATGTGGCCAAGAGATCAGTCAATATTTAGGCAAAAACACTTTTACTTATTAAAAAACATGACACAATGACATGGTACATGCACAGATGGATGGACTAATCAGTCATGTACAAACAATGAACAATGGAAACAATATTCACAATGTAGCAAACCCATGGTATAATGTGGAGCAATGATCCTTCATATTATAAAAGTACTTTAAAATACACGATGATGAGGTGAACTCAGAATGTAAAAATCATCTATAAGAAAAATTGGTACATGCAATTGGCCTGACGTGTTTTGTGTATAAAACACTCTTAAGGGGCGAGTGCACCAAAATCTATGAAAAAAAATGAGTAAATCAGTATGACTCAATGTTATACCCATCTATTGGGAGGGATATATATACAGTCAGGTCCATATATATTGGGACATCGACACAATTCTAAGATTTTTGGCTCTATACACCACCATAATAGATTTGAAATTAAACAATCTTGATGTGCTTTAACTGCAGACTTTCAGCTTTAATTTGAGGGTATTTACATCCAAATCAGGTGAACGGTGTTTGTATATGTGCCTCCCACTTTTTAAGGGACCAAAAGTAATGGGACAGATTAACAATCATAAATCAAACGTTCACTTTTTAATACTTGGTTGCAAATCCTTTGCAGTCAAAAACCAGGGAATTTTTCACCCTCCGTGTATATGTTTGTGGCAAGTGGACTAAACCTACATTTATGGGAGTTTAATTTCGACTTTCAGACGTCAATTTCGTGTAGTTCTAACAAATTAAAGTTTAGATAATACCACCACATATCTCGGTTTTTAGAATCTTAACACAGCTACAGGGTTATATATACCTGGACTGACATATATATAGGGAGGGTTATCTACCCATATTGTAACTCAGTATGACTAAATGAGTAAAAAAAAGTATCTAAAACCACGTGAGCGGGGAATTCTCACAAAATATGTGTT
>BLSH010396180.1:701515-714856 GCA_018402905.1 Glandirana rugosa
CTGTATTCACTCTGGTGAAGTCTTCTCTTGATTGTTGACTTTGACACACATACACCTACCTCCTGGAGAGTGTTCTTGATCTGGCCAACTGTTGTGAAGGGTGTTTTCTTCACCAGGGAAAGAATTCTTCGGTCATCCACCACAGTTGTTTTCCGTGGTCTTCCAGGTCTTTTGGTGTTTCTGAGCTCACCAGTGCTTTCTTTCTTTTTAAACAGTTGATTTGGCCACACCTAATGTTTTTGCTATCTCTCTGATGGGTTTGTTTTGTTTTTTCAGCCTAATGATGGCTTGCTTCACTGATAGTGACAGCTCTTTGGATCTCATATTGAGATCTGACAGCAACAGATTCCAAATGCAAATAGCACACTTGAAATGAACTCTGGACCTTTTATCTGCTCCTTGTAAATGGGATAATGAGGGAATAACACACACCTGGCCATGAAACCGCTGAGCAGCGAATTGTCCCACTACTTTTGGTCCCTTAAAAAGTGGGAGGCATGTATACAAACTGTTGTAATTCCTACACCGTTCACCTGATTTGGATGTAAATACCCTCAAATTAAAGCTGAAAGTCTGCAGTTAAAGCACATCTTGTTTGTTTAATTTCAAATTCATTGTGGTGGTGTATAGAGCCAAAAAGATTAGAATTGTAGCGATGTCCCAATATTTATGGACCTGACTGTAAATATGAGGGAAGGGAGATAATGACTCATCCCTGATGGATACACACCACTAATGTGGACACATTCCCACTCCCTATGGGGATTATTTTGTGCGCCCGGTTTTCCTGTAGCGTGTTCCTACCTCAGTTCCCAGGACAGACGTCTTTAGCAGCCTCCATTTTCTGGTCTCATATGCCCAATACTCCACTGGCATGTAAGTATCCATCAGGGATGAGTCATTATCTCCCTTCCCTCATACATGTACAGTATCTTACAAAAGTGAGTACACTCCTCCCATTTTGTAAATATTTTATTATATCTTTTCATGTGACAACACTGAAGAAATGACACTGTGCTACAATGTAAAGTAGTGAGTGTACAGCTTGTATAACAGTGCAAATTTGCTGTCCCCTCAAAATAACTTAACACATAGCCATTAATGTTTAAACCACTGGCAACAAAAGTGAGTACACCTCTAAGTGAAAATGTCCAAATTGGGCCCAATTAGCCATTTTCCCTCCCCGGTGTCTTCTGACTGATTAGTGTCACAAGGTCTCAGGTGTGAATGGGGAGCAGGTGTGTTAAATTTGATGTTATCGCTCTCACTCAGTCATACTGGTCGCTGGAAGTTCAACATGGCATCTCATGGCAAAGAACTCTTTGAGGATCTGAAAAAAAGAATTGTTGCTGTACATAAAGATGGCCTAGGCTATAAAAAGATTGCAAAGACCCTGAAAGTGAGCTGCAGCATGATGGCCAAGACCATACGGTGGTTTAATAGGACAGGTTTCACTCAGTACAGGCCTTGCCATGGTCGACCAAAGAAGTTGATTGCACATGCTCAGCATCATATCCAGAGGTTGTCTTTGGGAAATAGACATATGAGTGCTGGCAGCATTGCTGCAGAGGTTGAAGGGATGAGGGTTTAGGCTGCCAGCGCTGAGACCATACACCGAACAGACAAGCAGACTAAGGACAAGGATTATTGGAACCATGTCCTGTGGTCTGATGAGACCAAGATAAACTTATTTGGTTCAGATGGTGTCAAGCGTGTATGGCGGCAACCAGGTGAGGAGTACAAAGACAAGTGTGTCTTGCCTACAGTCAAGCATGGTGGCGGAAGTGTCATGGTCTGGGGTTTCATTACTTTACAAAAAGTAAAAAAAAAATTGCTTTTTTTTCAAAATTGTCAATCCTTGTTTATAGCGCAAACGTCACACGACCGCGCAATTGTCAGTTAATGTGACGCAGTGCCGAATTGCAAAAAGTGCTCTGGTTTTAAGGGGGCAAATCCTTCTGAGGCTGAAGTGGTTAAAGTGGAACTAAAAAAATATATATTTTATGTAAACAGAACATGTTACCTCTAATGATTGGTATCCTTTGCCCACAGCACTGTTGTTTACTTTACACAGAACTCTTTTTTGATGCTGTGACTGAGAGTTCTGGGAGGGAGAGGAGTAAATGACAGGATCTCCCCTCATTCATTCATTCACAGAACACCTTGTATTCTGTTCACTGAATGCAAGGCTATTTGTGAAAGAACAACAGGAGAGGAAGGGGAGAGTGAAAGACATGATCCCTCACTGTACTATGGAACTATCAGCTACAATGCTGTGTGTAACATCTGGTACAGTGACCAGAGTTGTGGGTAGAGGATACTAATCATTAGAGATATCCAATTTACATTGTGCTGTTTACAAAAAAATCCTGAAATTCCACTTTAATGAACAGCAGTAGCACAATGGCATCCAGTGCATCCCTGCACCCAAACCTTCCTCCAGAGGTTGCTTGCTAGGGGTTTCTTGAGCAATGAACAATGAATCTCTGACCCTCAGATTTGTAGATTTGACAGGTGAGTTCCTGGACCCTGAAAATAATTTCAAGGGCTCCTTCATATTAAAAAGGTCAAGAAAGACTGATTTCCTTCCGTCTCAATCAGAGGTCTGGCAGATTGTCAATATTCTACTTCCTTAGAAAGTAAAGGAGAAAGAAGTTGAAATGTCAGCACTAGAGTTGAGCGAACCCGGACTGTAAAGTTTGGGTCCGTACCGCACTTTGGGGTGTCCAGGAACCGGACCCGAACCCGGACATTTCAAAAAAAGTTTGGGTTAGAGTTCGGGGTTCTGGTATTTGATTCCACGTGTTGAATAGCTGCCAAGTGTTTCACTGGTTTGCCCTTAGAAGCCATCACAGCCATGCCTACTAATGGCATGGCTGTGATTGGCCAGTGCATCATGTGACACAGCCTCTATATGGGGCTGGAGTCACTGTGCTGCATGTCATATGCTCTCAGGATAGTTTAGGGAGAGGATGCTGCTGGCTCTGTGAGGGACAGATTGCAGATATAATAGAACATCTCATCCTGCATTACTGAATGCACTAGGGAGAGATACTAGTACTGCTGCTTTGAGGGACAGATTGCAGACCTCATCCTGCTGCACAGAACGATCTGACTGGACTAGGTTGCTTTAAGGGAAAGATTATTGTTCTAAAATCATCTCCAAGTTCTACAGGGAAAGGTTCCAGCTGTTGCTTAGAGGGACAGATTATTGTTCTAAAATCATCTCCAAGTTCTATAGGGAAAGTTTCTTCCAGCTGTTACTTAGAGAGCCATATTATTGTTCTAAAATCATCTCCAAGTTCTATAGGGAAAGTTTCTTCCAGCCGTTGCTTAGAGAGCCATATTATTGTTCTAAAATCATCTCCAAGGTCTATAGGGAAAGTTTCTTCCAGCCGTTGCTTAGAGAGCCATATTATTGTTCTAAAATCATCTCCAAGTTCTATAGGGAAAGTTTCTTCCAGCTGTTGCTTAGAGGGACAGATTATTGTTCTAAAATCATCTCCTAGTTCTATAGGGAGAGGTTCCTGCTGTTGCTTAAAAGGGACAGATTATTGTTTCCTGCACAAAATTAAAATGTGCATCTATATTGCTGGTTAAAAAAAAAAATTCTAAAAACTACATTTGCGTCCAGCAGTGCATTTCTTGCACAAAAATAAAAAAAATGTCTACATTGCTGGTTTAAAAAAAAAATTCCAAAAACTACATTTGCAACCAGCGGTGCATTTCTTGCACAAAAATAAAAAAAACAGTGTTGGCTACCACCTCCTCCTCCACTTTCACCGCCTCCTCAACCTCCAACTCCACATCCACCTCCATTTTTGATTTTTTTTATGTGATTTTAGCTTAAAAATTATTTTAAGTTATTTCCCTATCCCCATTTCTTTGTAGGGCACTTGTCCGACTCTTACCCCCATTTCCCTTCCTTTCGCAGACCTCTAGGACTTGCCAGGACTTTGTTACAGCCATTTTTGTGACTAAAAGTTTGGGTCCCCATTGATTTCAATGGGGTTCTGAGTCTGGGACAAAGTTTGGGTAAAGTTCGGTCCCGAACCCGGACTTTTTCCTGAAGTTCGGCCGAACCTGCAGAACCCGAACTTCCAGAGGTTCGATCAACTCTAGTCAGCACCTCTGACCTTTGAAAACTATCTTCTTCACAATGATTGTAGCTACAGTGGTAAATTATTGCGTGTTCAAATGTGCTTTTACTGCTTGTTCATGATAAATTTTTTTCTTTAATATTCCTAGTCTGGGCACAGATTCACTTTAAAGTAGATACAGTGGGTAAAATAAGTATCGAACACGTCACCATTTTTATAGGTAAATTCACTTCATTCTTAGTCTGTAGGGTTCAATATTGAGTTGGCTCACCCTTTGCAGCTATAACACTGTGAGCCAACACTTCTCATCCGCATCAGTGCCTGACCTCACAAATGCATTTCTGGAAGAATGGTCAAATATTAGCAAGGTGTCACACAAAAAAACATCTCATGATGGGTAAAAGCAAAGAGATTTCTCAAGACCTTTGCAACTTTATTGTTGCAAAACATACGGATGGAATTTGTTACAGAAGGATTTCTAAACTTCTAAATGTTCCAGTGAGCACTGTTCCGGAAGAGGAAGGAGGAAAGAACATCATTCCACAAACTGGCCATGACCAGGTGCTCCTCGCAAGATTTCTGACAGAGGAGTTACAAGAATTATCAGAGGAGTTGTCCAAGAACCAAGGGCCACTTGTGGAGAGCTTCAGAAAGACCTGCAATTAGCAGGTACAATTGTTTCAAATAAAACAATAAGCAATGTACTTAACCGCCATGGCCTGTATGCACGCTCAGCACACAAGACTCCATTGCTGAAGAAAGAACATGTTGAAGCTTGTTTAACGTTTGCTGCACAACATTTAGATAAGCCTGTGAAATACTTGGAGAATATAGTCAGATGAAACCAAAATGTAACTCTTTGCATGCCATAAAACACACCATGTTAGGAGGTCAAATGGCACTGCACATCACCCAAAAACACCATACCAACAGAGAGGTTTGGAGGTGGGAACATCATGGTGTGGGGCTGCATTTCAGCATATGGTACTGGCAAACTTTGTATCCTTGAAGGAAGGATGAACAGAAAAATGTACCAAGACATTCTTGATAAATATCTGCTGCCATCTACCAGGACGATGAAGATGAAATGAGGGTGGACGTTTCAGCAAGACAATGATCCCAAACATAAAGCCAAGGAAACTCTCAATAAAATAAAAAATCTATGGAAAGAACTAAAGATCATAGTTCATAGAAGAGTTGCATGGAACCTCCAATATAAGAAGACTGTTTGTGTGGCAGAATGGGCCAAAATCGCACCTGAGCAATGCAGTTTCTCCATACAGGAGGCGTCTTGAAGCTGTCACTACCAACAAAGGATTTTGTATAGAGTGTTAAATACATTTCAGTTAGCGTGTTCAATACTTTTTCCCCGTGTCATTCCATTTTATCACACATAACATAATTTCTGAACTTATTTGTTTTGGTTTCTTTTTATGTATGGATTGAATGGGTGGTTACCAACATGTGGTGAAAATGTCATATGTGTAGCACCTTTAGAAATATTTTTATCTTACCCGCTGTAGGCAATAATGTGAAGCTGCCACTGAAGTTTACATACATAGACAAGAAGTTACACAATCCCTGTCCTAGGGAGACAGAAATCATTCACTGTACTGTATCTTTTTGAGGTACAGCCTTTTTTAACTTAAAGAAGAATTATAGTCAAAATGAAAAAAACAATGTTATGTGCCTATACAGTCTGTTAAACATGTCACTGGTTGTTTTGCAAAAAGCAATAAGGATGTTGAGATATCTACCTTGTCTCCTGCTCTCATGTGCATTTCCTTTAATGAAGGGACAATTTTACTTCCTGGTTTATAATCACCTGTGTTGAACTCGTGTTGTCCACATTTGCGTCTATCTCTCTGCAAAAACGTTCTGACATCAGTGGGGGAGGGGCTCTTGTATCACATGGGAAGCTGAGGGATTTCATTCTACACAGAATCCTGATTAGGCTCCGCCCGCGATCGACCCATGAAGCCCTGCCCACCTTAGTCCCTCCTTTGATCCTAGACCTAGCTTGTCTGTAATGACTTGAGCCTGTTTTACCTAACACACACCCAGCTATTGATTGGCAGATGGGTGTGTGTTATGTAAAATAGACTGAGCATCATAGAAGGCAGGAGGATTGAGAGATAGACAAGCTATTTCACTGACAGGAAATTACATCTGAGCTCTGCTCAACACTTCCCATCATCACTAGCAGTGCATGTATAGCAAAGGAGGAATGAATGGGGGATTACAGACCACAGTTGTAGCTATATGGTAGGAAAATATTAATTTCAGTTATTATGTTTATTACTGTGTGTAACTTTCAGGTATTTATATAAGGATTTACTAAAATATCTATGTTGCCTTTAGTTGTAAGGCTCCATGCACACTGGCTTAAAAATGATTCTACAGGAGTTGTGTATTCTGCCTGTAAAAGCAGCTCAATGTTATCCCATGTGTTCATGCACATAAGGATGATTAGAGGCATATTTTAAGCTCAATGTTTAGAGGCAGGGAAAGAAAACCCTTCTGGTCTGGTTTTCCTGTCAAGGGAAGTTGTATTTGTTTAAGCCCAGTGTGCATGCCTCAGCTTGCCATACACATTTAGATGTCTCTTGTTCAGCCCTGCCATCTCCATCCACAGAACACCTCTATCTTTCTTCATTTCGATTTCTATATCAAAGAGATATAAAAAAAAGTCCTTTCCAAAGGGCGCAAATAAGATAAGTTTGATTTTCGGGTTTACATACAGTATTGTTGTGAGTTGCTTTTCTTCTTGGTATTCAAACACCTTTGACTTGGACTTTTTCTTGAATGCCCATAGTTCATGTACTGATTTCAGCATATACAGTATTTCGCTACACTTAGGCCTCATGCACACAGGACATTATAAAAACGCCAGTAGTGTTAGCTGTAGAAAGCTGTAGCTGAAGAATGAGTTTTTTACAGTAGCTTTTTTAGCTTCTTTTTTAGCAAAACTATACTCCCACAAAAGCTTATGGCTCAATAGATGTTGACAAACACAAATTGCTGCGTTTTTCTTGTGTTTTTAAGCTTTTATCAGAGTTAAAGCATTTTTACAGCTGAAAAACTCCTCTAGCTTTGGGTTTTTTTTCCAGCCAGAAAACGCCCCTGCCAAAAAACACTGATAACAGCCTATGTGTGCATGGACACATAGGAGAACTTGCATGAGACCTTAATGTGATTATACAGAAAAAAAAACTATTCCAAAAAGATTTCTATATAAGTTTATTTGGGTCCAGCTTGTGAAATGCCACATATACAATATAGTAAACATACAGATATGGAGGCTGCTTACTAAAAGAGATGTGAATCTTTACATAACATATTGTATAAAATATTCACTTAATTTATCCAGTTACATGAAAAACAAATTCCCTTTTACATATTTCATTTGCACATGGACGATTGAAATGAATATTTACACAGTTTATTTTGTAAAGAGAGGAAGATGTAATTTTACCCCTGTACAAATCATGAGTAAAACCTGGAGACTGAAGGAAGTGTAGAGAAGGACAACCAAACTGATACACTTGGCCAGCTTTTACATGTATTGCAATATATGGTAACTACGTTTGTTATGGGAAAGAGTTAGCAAGTACTAACACCTATTCAAACTGATAAGAGGCATGGAGGAGCTCAGCTATGAGGAAAGATTAGGGGAACTGAATTTATTCTCTCTTGAGAAGAGGAGATTAAGGGGGGATATGATCAACATGTACAAATATATAAGTGGTCCATATAGTGAACTTAGTGTGGAGTTATTCACTTTAAGGTCATCACAGAGGACAAGGGGGCACTCTTTACGTCTGGAATAAAAGAGATTTAATCTCCAAACACAGAAAGGTTTCTTCACAGTAAGAGCTGTGCAAATGTGGAATAGACTCCCTCAAGAGCTGGTTCTTTCCAGCTCAGTGGATTTCCTTAAAAAAGGCCTGAATTCTTTCCAAAATGCACATAATATAACTGGATACTGACATTTATAGATAAAGTTGATCCAGAGAATATCCAATTGCCTCTCGGGGGATCAGGAAGGATTTTTTTCCTCTGCTGGAGCAAATTGGACCATGCACTGCTGGGATTTTTTTGCCTTCCTCTGGATCAACTGTGTGTATAGGAGTGTGTGTATATAGGATTGTATACTTTTTTCCCTTTTATTGGTTGAACTAGATGAAGTTATGTTTTTTTCAACCAGACTGACTATGTAACTATATAAAATTCTCACCTTCTTTAATAAATCATCTCAAATGCAGAGGCTAAAAAATATAAATGTCTCTATTTTGTTCAATTCTTTCTGTTTGATCCACATGCTTCCTTTTCTTTACAAATGCATGTTTCAGTCCCAGGAATTGAAAACTGATTTCTAATTTAGGTAAAAAGCTGTTTCTCTTAAAAAAAAAAATAGAGGCCTGTTTTGACAAAATATAGACAGGCAAGGTACAGTCAATGGAAGGGGCAGGTTAAGACAGTCCAACCACAGCAAAAAAATCACAGACTGCTCTATCAACAATGTAGAGCAGTGATATTCAAACTTTCTAAACAAAAGGCCAGTTTACTGTTCCTCAGACTTTGAGGGGGCAGGACGGTGGCCAGTGTGAGTAGAAAATGATAAAGTGCAAATAATTATACTGCCCTCCCACAAAGTAAATACCAATGGATTGTGCAAAATAGCAAAATATCAAGTGCAAAGAAAATTGTCACTAAAGGTGGCTTGTGCAAAGAAGATTGTCACTAAAAGTGACCTGTGCAAACATGTATCATGTAAACCATAAGGAATACATCAAATCACATAAGCCCGTTCAAGTTAAAATCCATCATTTGTGAAAAGTAAAAAAGTTAAAAATGTGTGGTAAAAATGTGGCCAGTTTATAGGTGCAAACGAGCTATGTTCCTGGTAGTGCAGTAAAAGTTCCACAGGATGATAGAAATAGAATAGCCTCCACCTTCACTGTACTCTCAGCCTACTCACCAAAAGGCGTTGATCTCCATTACAGAGATCAAATGCGCTTTGTAAATGATTCCAGGAACGTCATCCACAGCAAAGCCAGGAAAGGAGATGGGTCATCCAGCCACCAGCATTCCAGATGGGTATGGGAAACAAATAGGGGGACTCCAATGGTGAAATACGTATTATCCGTTTAAAGAGTGTGAAAAAACTAAAACAAAATTCCAATAAAAACAAGTAAGCAGGGACACAAGTTGCAATCCACCTGCATTCCAGAGAGCAGAAGTGATGTAACTGGATACTGGCCTATCCAAACAGGGCGTTTCGTCAGCTGTGCCCTGCATCAGGTGTCACGTCATACCCTGTATCTCACAGCAGGAGGTGTATGGATACATCTTGGTAGGACATGGCTTCCCATTCATGACTTCTTGTTACCAACACCCCGCTGGGTCAACTTGTCTGGCAGTGATACTCCAGAATTATGATATTAAACCATGTGGCCTTCCAACATATGCCGCTTTGTGCCCAAAGGGCACAAATCACTCTTCTTCAGAGACAGCCTCTGTGGAACAGTCCATAAATGTCTTAATATGTTATGCTTTCCAACATGTGCCGCTTTGCCCCTGGGTGACACACCACCGCCATTCTTCAGCGACAGCTCCTATGGCACAGTCCATAGCTGTCTTAGCATGTGGTGCTTCCCAACATGTGCCGCTTTGCCTCTGGGTGATACACCTACCAGCATTCTTCAGCAACAGTGTCCATGGCACCATTCCGTGTCTTCTCCTTTCTGGTTTTCTTATGATGGTGTGTCCATTCACTCACCATTCACCAACACACATTCAGAGCCACAGGGGGGCCTTACTCACCCATCTTACTAACCTACTACATGTCAAACTATACTAGCACACAAATCAACCCATTACCATAATATATATATATACATATAAATGGCCCACCAAATTAAGCATCCCACCCCAACCTCCTATAACCCTTCATTGTATATACGAGTCGGGATAAGGCAGGCTTGCTCAATATGGCCTTTCCTACCGTACTTCTGGCATGTACACGGTACTTCAGGACTCTGAATTGGCAGTAAAGCCTCTAACTTGTGAGATCTTTATATAAACAAACATGTGTATACGTGAAACAATGACAAAACCACCACATTCTCTCCCTGTGCCTGAATTTCAGAGACCATGCTCAAGGTATACCATGCACTTCTAGCTATGGTTAGTTTCAAGGAACATCCTAGTTCCATGACTAACATTACACTGGTATCCTTTAGGGCAAAGAAACAAACTTGTCTATGTCCCAAATAATACCCAGGTGCTTCCTTCCCAGTAATGATCCCTCCATCCAGAACACAGAATGAAACATCTACCCAACATTTCTCGTTCACCACTGTGTACTTACCTGGCATACACAGGACATCATGGTCATGCCTCTGACAGAGGGAAACATCAACCTACCTCCAGCTTCCCTCCACTCTGACCACGGGTGGGTATTTTAGCCTCGGGTGCAACAAGGTAGAATCACCAGTCAGTAAGCCCCTTGATACCACCAAATATAGATACCGAGTCTGCACTTCTGCATATGGGATCAACGAGGCAGCAGAACACCCATTATTATCCAAACTAGCACAGCCCATCCAGGCATTAGACCACTGCTTTGGATTAATGTAAACTATGTGTTTTGGCAACATCTTACTGAACTGTGAAGCTAACTCATAAGGCCACTGTCCCTCATACAGAGACTGCACAATCAGCTTGACGTTGGTTGATAATTCCGCCTGCCCCTGCGTGCATGCCAAAGCCCATGATACATTCTTGGCTTGTACCACCACACTCTCTACCAACCTCTTAAAATGGTAGGTAAAATCTTGAGCCACTTTAACCTGGATATTTATATTACTTTGTTGAATGTTAGGATGTCATTTATCTCTCTCTGAGTAACAAAGCCCCGCTTACTGTCTGAGGCTATGGCTGAGAGTTTTTCCCTCAGGATACTGAGATCTACTTTATTAACCACTTCAGCCCTGGAAGGAGTTCACACTTTAGGACCAGAGCACTTTTTGTGATTCAGCACTGCTTCGCTTTAACTGACAATTGCGCGGCCGTGCAACGTTGTACCCAAACAAAATTTGCGTCCTTTTTTCCCACAAATAGAGCTTTCTTTTGGTGGTATATTAACCCCTCTGCGTCACACAGACACCTACGTTTCAACCTCCTGGGTACCTGCATCATATTAATTCAGCTATGCCAATACCTATGTCACACATCAAAAACATATTTCCTTCTTTCAATTCCTCACCAAAAAAAAAAACATATTTTACATTTCTTGTTCTGCAGGATTGGATAGGTTACATTCGTTCCCTAACCTCCAACCCATTGCACCTGAATTTACAGTACGTTTGCATCCATAAATGACAGGATAGAGATACTCCGGCAAAAGTCTTGTTGATGGGCACAGTCTTTCAGATGCAGCATTAACACTAAATTGTCCATAAGAAAAAGAAACCTTATATTGCAAGTATTAATCTGAATCTTTGTTTGTCCCTTCTCCCCTGAATGTTTATCAGAACAAATTTTCGATGTGGATGGCACAGACAAACTGCCAACTAGATGAACATTTTTCATCCATGTTCCAGAGACCTCTCCAATCTTTCGCTCCACCAGGATTCTGGAAGTGAAAAACAAGAGCAGAGTCAAATTCGTATCCACAATGTCTATTCGCTTGCATTTTTTCTTACAGAACCTCCCTTGGAACCCTGGAACTTAGTTTTCCTGGCTCCTGCAATTCTGAACACATTATTAAACCAGCCAATGACTTATTTAGGCTGAACCCGCTCTAAACTGGATCCCCATGATAAGAAAAAAAGCAAGAATTCATATTTAAAAAGCAAACAAAAAATGCATGTATCTGTTACTTAAAAGATATGCACTTACTCCTAAACCTAAACATTTTGGAATTGTTTCCACCTGAATGAAAATAAAAACAAAAAAACTAAAAAAAAAAACTCCAGAGGCTCCTTTGATATGCTAATTCCTTTCACACTTAAGCTTGTCTGGCCAGTTTGCACACAGCTGCAGATACATAACACAAGGCATATACACAGACACACAGGCCAAGCTGTTTAAAAAAGGTAATCTGGGATTTGCTGTCCTACAAGGAAAAAGACACTATTAATTCAGCGCCCTACACTTCCCTTACTACTAACTGTAACCCCTTTATCTCAGATCTTAGGCCAAATGGGTCCTCTATTGGAGCCAGAAATCTTTTTCATTTTCCCGTGGATAAAAAAAAAAAAAATTTATAAAATATAATCTATATTTCTCCCACTTTCTCCTCAAAGACGTATGGTTTATCCTATAAATCTGCAGGGTACATCAGTAACCAAGGGTGATCAACCCTTCTCGCTTGCACAATTGCATAAACAATACAATAAACTTTAACACATACACCTATACCAGCCAAAAAAATCTTACCAGATGCGTGTATGCTTCCTGATGAAATGTTTCACATAACTTTCAAGATCACCCCAGCAGGGTTTCCGAAATCATGATCTAGCACAAATTTTTCCACAGCAGAGAAATACTTTCAGTTCTGGGTGCTCTTGTAAAGTTGAGGACTCCTTAGCTTAGAGGAACTCAATACATAAATATATATATTAGGGTTTGGGTTCTGTGTAGAACTTCTTTCCACACTTCTTCTTCTGGGGTGCCAAATGAAATAAAAAAATCTGCACGCCTGCTACTGGGGTGCCAAATGAAATAAAATGGGGTGGTAATGGGTTCCCCAAATGTATTTTAATATATATATTAATTGTCTATTCCTATCATTTGTTACCTACTAAACTCTGATAAAATGAACAATGATAATATAATAACAAGGTTAGCTATATAAATAATGCCTCTGCTTTAATAAAGCAAGGGTCTCATTTATTATAAAGAAAATAGAAATGCTAACATCAAAACACTAAGAGGAAACATTACAGAGCATATGGCACAAATAATATAAGGTGATACGCATAGGTGCGCACAGCCTGTTTCATTAGGGTGTGCACCCCGAAGCTCGAAAACTTATGAGAGTGCAGAGTTCAGGTGTACACTGCGTATAAAATAGAGTTCAGATGTGTGCTGCGAATAGAGTAGGTATGGGCTGCCTATAGAGTGCAGAGAGCAGGTGTGCGCTGCCTATAGTGTGCAAAGTTCAGGTGTGGATTGCTCATAGAGTGCAGAGTTCAGATGAGTAGGGGAGGAGGGGGGAGACAGATGGGGGAGG
>BLSH010396180.1:767121-783004 GCA_018402905.1 Glandirana rugosa
ATTTAGTTATCACTTATTGTTGTTTTTATCAGGTTTATTTCTATTACACAAGTCAGAACTAGTTCTGTAGGCTTTATAATTGATCAAGACTGAACACATTATCTTTATTTGGACTATTTTTGTTGTTATTCACTATTGATTTATATTGCAATATATATAGTGTTTCTTTTAGCGCTACACTTTTTGGTTCATATATATATATATATATATATATATCAGGCTGTATATTATTTAATACACCAAGTCAAGTGTACAATATACCTTATGTACAGTGTACACTGATATATGGTACACTGTGCATGTATATATATATATATATTTCTATATACTAGACTGTATATATAGATATATATCTTTATATAAATAGATATCTATCTATATATATAGATATATCTATATATATAGATTTATATGGGTTTTTTTATATTTTTTTCCCTACACTAACCTGTCTGCACTAACTGACAGATTTCTAACTATCTATCTAGTTAGCTATCTATTTTTTTTTTTAATTTTTTTAATATATTTAAAAATCTATCTATCTCAACTGCCTGTCTTCAGGAACCTACACTATCTCTCTAACACCGCCGCCGACACACTATCATAGAGCCGCTATACAAGCGGCTTTATATCGTGTGGGGCGTGGATTCTTACTGCTGTGCAGTGATTGGCTAAAGGCAGGATGCCTTTATCCAATCAAAGCTCTCACAGCAGGCCGCCCGCTGATTGGCCAAAGCATGCAGGTCATGTGCATGCTTTGGCCAATCAGCGGGGCGGCATTCCGCCAACATTTTAAAACATTATGGGGCCCACAAAGTTGCTGCAAATGCCCCATAATGTTCGGGAAACCCTGAACCAGCGAACGGGCGATGTTCGGATCGAACATACGTTCGATCCGAACACGAACCCCATCCCTAATGGGCACACTAAATTTTTGCTAACCACACACAACTTTTACTATGGTATGCTATGTGCACCAATTTCTGCCCTCATGACAAATGTCCCTATTTATACCCTGCAGTTTTCCCTGCATACTTCTTGAGTATTATTTGCAATGTGAATTTCCACTTAGCCTTGCCTCATTGCCTACCAAGCTAAATGAAAATTTACTTTGCAAAGTGAGCATGTTCTACTCCTCCACTGCCAAATTCAGTTGTGTTCTTATACTGGCACACTTTGTTGTCCACAGCATTACACAGATGAAAAAATCAAATGTTTGTTTTTTAAATGGTTCATCCAAAGACAAAAATTAAACAAAGTAAACAGCTTTCAATTTGAAATAGTTATTACTGAATGTTATGTTTTGCCTGAATTATCTTTGAAGATTTTACAATTAATATTCATTATCACTAGAAGAGCCAGATGCATTTATTTTAAAGAGTACAATTCTACTTTAAGTTGCCTTTAAGGCCTCATACACACGGGTGTTTTATGACGCCACGTTTTTTTGGCGTTCTTTGCAGCTCTCCATGTTAGTAAATGGCCCAATAAAAACGCCAACATTTTTGAGCTGTAGAGGGCGTCGGTGTTAGTGAGCTGAAAATAGAACCCACGGCCAGTGTGTTCCAAGGCTGTAACGTTTTGGCGTTTTTGACACTGATGCCACAAAACGCTCACTAACGCAGTGCCGATGTTAACCAGCGTTTTTGACGCTGACGTTTCTAGGTTAAAAATAGCAGAGGAATGGTCTTTTTTTTTTAAAAAAAAGTGCCTATTGACGTCGACACTCACTAACGCTCATTAACGCCGATGCAAAATGCCGAAAAAAAGGATAATTTTTCCCTGATGTTGGGCCCAACATTTTGCTTATTTTTTTTCATACGCCCGTGTGTATGAGGCCTAAAGATTAATATCTGTTTATATAAAAAAAAAATATGTGTAATGCAGATAAAAACTGAAAAAAAAATCTTGAAAAGGTGTCAAAATCCTTATCCAGTTCTACATATAAGATATTCAGGAAAGCAATGTTTCCAAATTCAGGACATACTATTGTATTGTATAGTATGTTTGAAAACAGGGGCCATCTTTCTTCTAGTATACATAGAATAGTTTCTCTGTGAGCATTCTGTACACAGCTGTAAAAATGTTAAGAATGACAAATGAGGTGTAAATAAGAGATCTTTTGACTGCGGGCCAGTAAATAGATTACATTGAACACCTGTAAGATTAATAGCGGGCATTATGCAGGCACACAGGAATCGTGTTTGACAATAACTAGAATCAAACACTCAGACACTATTGATTACCTGTTATATGGAGTGAAATAAAATCACCCTCCACAAAAACAAAAATGTAAAGCAACCTGCTTAGATACATATTTTCTAACATCATTTCTCCGTTGCACAGATATCATTTTACTGATATTTTCAATGCAAAAAGTACTAAGCTTATAACATAGTTGTATGCTGTAAATATGTATCAAAACCGCACTGTAAATGACTCCCACTCTTAATATTTATAAGCCAAATGCCAATAAAATACACACTCCTGTGCACCTCAATAATTATATATATATATATATATATATATATATATATATACATACAGTATCTCACAAAGTGAGTACACCCCTCACATTTTTGTAAATATTTTATTATATCTTTTCACGTGACAACACTGAAGAAATGACACTTTGCTACAATGTAAAGTAGTGAGTGTACAGCTTGTGTAACAGTGTAAATTTGCTGTCCCCTCAAAATAACTCAACACACAGCCATTAATGTCTAAACCACTGACAACAAAAGTGAGCACAGCCCTAAGTAAAAACATCCAAATTGGGCCCAAAGTGTCAATATTTTGTGTGGCCACCATTATTTTCCAGCACTGCCTTAACCCTCTTGGGCATGGAGTTCACCAGAGCTTCACAGGTTGCCACTGGAGTTCTCTTCCACTCCTCCATGATGACATCACGGAGCTGGTGGATGTTAGAGACCTTGTGCTCCTCCAACTTCCATTTGAGGATGCCCCACAGATGCTCAATAGGGTTTAGGTCTGGAGACATGCTTGGCCAGTCCAAGAGAACTCCAGTGGCAACCTGTGAAGCTCTGGTGAACTCCATACCCAAGAGGGTTAAGGCAGTGCTGGAAAATAATGGTGGCCACACAATATATTGACACTTTGGGCCCAATTAGGATGTTTTTACTTAGGGCTGTACTCACTTTTGTTGCCAGCGGTTTAGACATTAATGGCTGTGTGTTGAGTTATTTTGAGGGGACAGCACATTTACACTGTTATACAAGCTGTACATTCACTACTTTACATTGTAACAAAGTGTAATTTCTTCAGTGTTGTCACATGAAAAGATATAGTAAAATATTTACAAACATGTGAGGGGTGAACTCACTTTTGTGAGATACTGTATATCTGAGCACTAGCTAAAAGCTACAAACCATGATATGTAAAAAATAATAGATGACTAGTGATATGTAAGAATTCAAAAATACATCATTACATGTAAATACACTTGTGAAAATCAAAAAAGTCCAAGAGCCCTGTAATATATGTGAAAAATTGTGAAAAAATAAATAAGTCCAAAAATCTGTCATATGCAATCCTCTTATTAACCACCTCTCTCATCCACTAACTACATGCCCTGTGCTTGGCTTAAAGATGCTCACTGGAAAATATTGACCTCATAATAAAGTAGGTCATATAGCACTTTCCCTTTTAAAGGGTTAATCCTAGCAGTTGTTTGTTCTGTTTCCTTTCTTAAGTAGATACTCCCCCCTCACTCCTTCATCACCTTCTTGGATCATTGACTCAGCAACAGCAGGCCTCGTTCACACCATGTGCAGAGATGTGAGTTTTTCTGCACTCATTCTACATGTGCCCTGTTCACACCACAACTCTGGTATCACGTGTGGATTTTTTCTGCACAAGAATCTGCAACATGTATAAAACTCATATCTCCCAACTTTTTGTGATCAGAACGAGGGACATCTATTAGGGCACACCCATGCCATGCCCTATTTAACCACTTCAATACCGGACACTTAGAACACTTCCAGCCCAGACCAATTTTCAGCTTTCAGTGCTGTTGCGCTTTGAATGACAATTACGCGGTCGTGCAACACTGCACCCAAACAACATTTTTATAATTTTGTTTCCACAAATAGAGCTTTCTTTTGGTGGTATTTGAATACCCCTGCGGTTTTAATTTTTTGCGCTACAAATAAAAAAAGACCGAAAATTTTGAAAAAAAAAAGTTTTTCTTTGTTTCTGTCACAAAACTTTGTATAAGTACGTTTTCTCCTTCACTGACGGGCACTGATGTGGCTACACTGATGGGCACTGATGAGGCAGTACAGATTGGCACTGATGAGGTGGCACTGATAAAGTTGCACTGATGATGGGGCACATATATGCAGCACTGATGGGCACTGATAAGCAACACTGACGGGCAGGGCTGCTGTTAGAAACTTGGGGCCCCATATAGCCTACCTGACAGGGCCCCCCCGCCTGGCCGGAAGTGATTGAGGACATAGTTTTATCAGTCCCTTTCTTTGCAGCCTCCATCACAAAGAAGAATGAATTGAAAGCGTTCTGAAGCTTTTTGCTCTTTTACAAGCTGAAGTACAGTGAACACAGTTTACTATGCATCAGTGATGAATGGACACAGGAGTTATTGGCACTGATCACTCGCTGTGTTTATTCAGGAAAGGAAGGGGCCAATAAATGATATATTTACTGGAAACCTGAAACATCCCCCTGTGTACCCAGAGTAGCTGCCGGCAGGAGAGGAAGGAAGTCAGAAGCACTGCAGGGGGGGTGGCACACAGGGGGCCTGGGTAGCAGATAGAAGGGGTGCTAGAACCAATCCCCCTGCAGTGCGGCCGGAGGGAGAAGCTGGCAGCGTTGCAGGGGAAGGCAGAAGAGGATCGTGTTCGAAGTGGAAGTGGAAGTGGAACTGGAAGTGTTCGAAGTGTCCGGTATTGAAGTGGTTAAAGGGGGCATGGCATGGGTGTGCCCTAATAGATGTCCCTCGTTCTGATCACAAAAAGTTGGGAGATATGAGTTTTATACATGTTGCAGATTCTTGTGCAGAAAAAATCCACACGTGATACCAGAGTTGTGGTGTGAACAGGGCACATGTAGAATGAGTGCAGAAAAACTCACATCTCTGCACATGGTGTGAACGAGGCCTGCTGTTGCTGAGTCAATGATCCAAGAAGGTGATGAAGGAGTGAGGGGGGAGTATCTACTTAAGAAAGGAAACAGAACAAACAACTGCTAGGATTAACCCTTTAAAAGACAATAAGACAGAACAGCCGTCCCTCCTGCTCAGCAGGTGCCTGGGCCCCCTTTTGAACTGATGAGGCCTGGGCCCAGTACAGGAGGGCTGGTTGTACTGCCTTATCAGTGGCCCTGCTGACGGGCACTGATAGGTGGCGCTGATATGCGGCACTGATGGGGGGCACTGATAGGTGGCACATCTGGGCACTGATAGGTGGCATAGGTGGGCACTGGTAAGCACTGGTACATGGCACTGGTGGGCACTGGTGCATATAGCACTGTTAGGGATGGCACTGACAGGCATCATATATGGGCACAGTGCCATCCCTACAGTGCACTGTATTGCCCTTAACTGGAGGTCTAGTGGGGGCTCCCCGGTGGTCCTGGGCGGCCTCCATATTGTCTCCCTGGTGGTCCTGGACGGCCTCCTTATGCTGTCCCTGGGAGGGATCCCTGGTGGTCCTGATCGGCTCCCTGGTGGTCCAGTGGGGTGATCCTGAGGGGGGTTGTGCTGATAAACGTTCAGCGCAGCCCCTCCCCCATCAGGAGAGCAGCCGATCGGCTCTCCACTGCTCAGGTCTGCAAGCTGTTAAAGGAGAATTATGTATAAAAAAAGATTAGTTAACTACTTGCCGACCGCCCGCCGCAGCGTGACGGCGACAAGGTGGTTCGTTATTGCGAACCGCCATCACAGGACGGCGGCCGCGATAACTAGCATTGTGAGCGCGTGCGCGCTGCCGAAGGCGCGCCCGCACGCTCACTGTGTTCAGGGGGAGCCAGGGAGCGGGTGCGGCGGACTCGATCGCTGCCGGCTACCCACGATGGCCCCCCCGCACTGAAAGAACGGAGGTCCGTGTAAGTAAACACGGACCTCCGTTCTTAGAGAGGGGGAAGGGCTGTGATCACAGCCTTCCTCTACATGGAAGCTGTGATCACTTCCCTTCCCCTGCTAGGGCAGCCCACACACAGTTAGAACACGCCCAGGGAACACAGTTAACTCTTAGAGCGCCCCCTGCAGGTTAACCCCTTCACTGCCAATGACATTTACACAGTAATCAGTACATTTTTATAGCACTGATCGCTGTATAAATGCCAATGGTCCCAAAAAAGTGTCAAAATGGTCCGACATGGCCGCTGAAATATCGCAGTACCGTTAAAAATCGCAGATCACTGCCATTACTAGTAAAAAATTTTAAAAAATAAAAAACCACAGAAATTAATTCTCATCATCCGTAAACGCGGCAACTTTTGCGCAAACCAATCAATAAACGCAGATTGCGATTTTTTTTACCAAAAATATGAGGATGAATATAAATCGGCCAAAACCGATGAAAAAAAATTTTTTTTATATTTTTTTTTTGGATTTGTATTTTATCAAAAAGTAATAAATTTGGGTCTTTTTGTAAAATTGTTGCTCTTCATTTGTTTATAGCGGCTATCATAAATTGCGCAGCGGTGATTAAATACCACCAAAAGAAAGCTCTATTTGTGGGAAAAAAGGACACAAATTTTGTTTGGGTACAAGGTCGCTTGACCGTGCAATTGTCAGTTAAAGCGACGAAGCCGAATCGCAAAAAGTGCTCTGGTCCTAAAGTGTGAAATCCTTCCGGGGCTGAAGTGGTTAAACCCACAAGTGTTTTTTTTTTACCACAACTATTCCTTTATACTGGCTTTGAAATGTACAAATGCAACAATTTAGAAATCGGATGAAAGGTTTAGCACTGGGAACACTTTTTGAAAGATAAAAAGTGCATTTTATATACAACTATATAGATCAGACCAAAATGAGGGACAAATGAGGAGGACAAAGGGACTTAAATTAGGGACAGTTGTGAGTTATGTATAAAACTCACTTGAATGCACATGAAAACTGATGTAAACTCATGTCTCTGCAAGTGAAATCTGCGTATTTTTCCCATCAGTTTTTCTGGATGTATGGTGTAAACAAGGCTTTAAAAAAGAAACATCTCCATAATGCAGTATCTTTCAAATACTTAACCACTTCCCACCCAGTCACATCATATGCCGTTGCAGATCTAAGTGGGGATCTCTGAATGGTGCCTGCAGCTACAGGCACCATTCAGATATCGTTTTTTAGAGACGGCGATTCTGTGCACCGTAAGAATGAACATAGTGGCAGTTCAGCCGCTTGATCGTTCTTTCAGGCAGAGGGATGAGACATCCCCCCCACTGCCCTCCAGTGCTTATCCGGGTCCGCCCGTGCCATCGGACCATAGAATGGATCGTCCCCCGGTGGAAGTTGATCATAGAGCTGACTAGTCACCAGTCATCTCTAGGCACCTCGGAGGTCCGGGCGCCACTTATGATGTCATGTCCGGCCCGGCGGATGTAAACAATGCCTGGGACTCGACTGGAAAGGCCAAGACAGTTCGTTTTTTTTTTTTTTTTGATCTCGGTCTTTCCAGCCTGGAGGAGAGATGTGGGGTCTTATTGAGGACCTGTCACGCAATAAAAGTGATCAAAATTTTTTTTTTTAAAGAGACAGTGTAATAATAAAAAATAAAGTTAAAATAAACAATAATAAAAAAAAATGTAAAGCACCCCCGTCACCATGAGCTCACGCACAGAAGCGAACGCATACGTAAGTCGTACCCACATATGTAAACAGCATGCAAACCACACATGTGAGGTATCATATAAAAGTGGTGTAACCGCGCTAGGTTCGAAGGTGAAGATTATGCCAGAGGGGAAGCAGCCATACAACGACCAAACTAAATCGTAATAAAGCAAATAAGTACAAATACTGGCGCTAAACCCAATGTTCAACGAAACAGGACCCAACCTGTCAACTAGGGTGCTAAGGTGATGGTTCTTGGAGATATACCCACCCCCAAAGCAGCATGAATCAACATAATTAAGATAAACTCAAATAAAAGTGAAAGTGCAAACAAGTCCTTGATAAAAGTGATGAATAAAGGGACCAAAATAGTATTTATGATGATCACAAATGTAGATGTCCCCAATAGGGAAAAAAAGGGGGAAAAAGGCCTGAGAGCCTGTGTTCAACAGATAGGTGTGAATGCACTAGGTGTTAATTCAAAATTGTCCAATAGAAAGGTGAAAACAAATAGTGATAATACAGTCCAATAATCCGATGTAGAAATATCAAGGTGACAGTGATGACATAATAATGGTTTAGCAGATATTGGTGAACACTTGTAAACAGTGTATGGACATGAATGCTTGTCTGATTGATCCAATATCGGGTAGAATCAAGGCTTACCAGATAGTAGATATATTCACGCCCGAATATATTATGGTGGAGGGGTCTTCCTTCTCTGGACCGGTCTCGTCACACAATCCTAGGAGGGTCCAAACGTTTCTAGGGTGGGAACGCGTCACACAATCCTGTACGACCTTGAGTATGATGCGACTGTAGTCTCCAACAAACGACCTCCTGCCAACTGGTCACAAGGGATGCGACACCGAGCTCCGATATATAAAAAACGGAAGGACTCTCTGTAGTGTTAATACCCTCAGTCACGAGGCATAGCTTTTATTGAACATATCCAAAAGGTAAAAATCCACACGAATAAAATCCACAAGCTTATGGTAAAAACAATGGTAACGCAGAAATTCAGGGTCAGCAATGCCCGAAGTATCGTCGCAAACGTTAGAGTGAGAGCAATAATTCTAGTGCTAGACCTCCCCTGTAAGTCTAAACATGTAACCTGTAAAAAATTTTAAATATTTACAAAGGATCTCCTCTGTCTTCCTCCACCCCAGACTAGGTAAAAGGCAGGGATCTCAGTTCAGGTCAATTTCTCAGCCCAGGACAAGACGTACCATAAAACCAAAGCACTTTTATTATATAAATACTACTCACATAATATTAAAATCTTTAATTTAGGGAAAAAGAGCCTCCCGTTCTTCAGAGTTTGAGCAGTCAATGTTAATGAAATCATGACAGGGTGCACTAAGGGACCTGTGTTAAGGCCTGATAAAGACTAATGTTTTCTGACAGCACTAAAGGCAGCCTAATGAGTGAAAGCTGATTCCAATGGATTTACTGTAACGTGACTTTTCTTACAAAGAAGCATATTCGTATTGTATTGTATTTGAGATACAATATAAGTTGACTTTATTCTGGCCCTAGGTTGCTACTTATCTGATAGTGACTAAGGAAGCATTGGCCCAAAGCTTAGTTCTTAGGTGTTGAAGCACCTGGTACAAAAGTTCAAATCCCTTAAAAGCCTTTTTGAAAGATTTACTGGTTAAAAGCATCAAATACAGCCAACGCTTTTTGAGGGAAAAGGCAGTCAGGTGTCTTTAGTACTGTCACTATTAGCCTTTACCAAGAATTTAAACTGATTCCCTAGTGCATTCTGTTGTGATTTCATTAATACCAACTGCTCAAGCCCCAGAAGAGGGAGACTCTTCCCCCACCCCCAAATGCAATGTCTGTTTTCGATGCTCTTAACCATTCTTTTTTTTTTTAAAAAAAGGATTTCAAATGAGATGAACTTATGTACCAGGGGCTCTTCAGTAAACACCACTTCTGGTACACAGGGATCTGGTCCAGATCACTTGGTAGACCACAGTCCTCAGGTACCCAGGATCCAATGACTTAGTCTCTCAGCTCTAGTACTCCCAAGATGCAGTCTGTCAGGTCTGGTCCTCTGGTGAGCACTGACAGGTTCAATGGTAGGTCTGCATGCTCTGCTTCTCCATACTAGGGCTACACAGATTTCTTCAACACTGGTGTAGGCACAGGCAGGTACAACTGCAGGTCTGTCTTGTTCCTGGTCCTAGCACACAGGACAAAGTTTCCCTTTACTGGGCCCAGGAAAATGTTTCTCCCCTCTCCTTCTGATTTCTCTAGCTTTGATGGCTCCTGTAGTCCTTCACTTATTTCTCCCTGCAGCACCATGCTCCCTGGAAACTACATGCCCCATCTTCCCATGCAACTGCTGCATCATCCAGTCTCCACTAGCACTCCACGGGAGGAGGGAGAGAGGGAAGAATGTCAGAAACACATATACAGTGAGCTCCTTACAGCAGTGGAGCGGGGGGAGTGGGGGGAGAATAGCACCCAGCTACAGGTGCAACCTTCAACAACTTCAGTGCGCCACCTCAGTCTCCTTCCCAACAGGTGCAACCTTTAAGATGTATGGGTCATTCTTGCTTGTTAACATCCGCATCTCAAAAGCCATCATTTCCCCCTATGCATTATACATGAAATCAAGAGAAGATAAGAGGAAAACATCAAATAATTCAGTTTATTAAAACACATCAAAAGCAAATAAAACCAATCAATTTGCATTCAACAGTGGCATCCCAGCACTAACAACATAACTTATGGGGTATCTGAGAATACAGCTCCATCCGCTCTCTGCTGTGTGTAAACAACTGTTCTCAATGTGAGATCAAGTCACGTGCATGTAGCCACACCCTACCGGTTTCATCATCAATATGCCTTTAGGGAACATTCCTGGGATTATGGGCTATTATCGACATTTAATTTCCAACTTTTCTGCTATTGCAGCTCTTTCGACAGACTCCACCAAAGATAAAGGGTCAGTTATAATTAAATGGCATCCTAAGGCAGAAAAATCCATCCAGAGTTTGAAGCAAACACTTTAGTTGACACTCGAGCAATGTTTGGTGTGATTTTTGTGCGTTATTTAGCACTTCCAGTATTTCGAGCAGCACCATTTGTTTGAATGGGCCTTCCTGCACTCTAAAAGCATGCTAAAGAAGCTCATGTACCAAATTTTGGTACTGAGCAAAGAGCGCTTTGTGTTTTTCATCACATAGCAAAATGCATGATTGCTACCTGCTTTTGGGGTGCTATTAAGAAATAATAGTAATGCGGGGGCGTGGCTTGACGGCGCGCGAGTATGGACGCCTAGCTGAATAGCTCCGTCTGTCAGGGGATAGAAAAGCGACGGAACAGCGGCTACAACCATCCAGCACAGCCAAAAACATAGGGGAGCACCCTGCAGAGATGTCAGGCAAAAGAAAAGGAGCGGAGCGCCCGCAAAAACTGACAGAATTCTTCCTGAAGCCATCACCGCGGCTGCGGCCTACACGCGAGGGAGAAGCAGCGGGACCCAGTAACAGCAACGCGGCTTACACAGACCTACCGGACGAGGTAGGAGCAACGCCAGGTAATTCTCCCCCACCAACCCCGATCAAACACCTCGCGGGCAACAATCCAGACAGTGGAAGCCCTGCCAAAGCGAGGATGAGGCTCCATTCACCACCGCCATCTCCTCACACAGAGGCGCCATTTAACCCCCTGCAGTCTAACCAAGCGCTTCATTCTTCCATGGCGGCCTTCCCGACCACAGGGCAGCCTGTAATTGACACAACGTTAAAAGACATGTTACTATCCCTGCAGGCATCACTGCTAACGGACCTGTCCTCTATGATCTCCAAATTTAACGCTGACATCCACAGCTTAGACGACAGAGTCACATACATAGAACACAAGATGGCGGATAGCACAAACACTATCAACGCGCTTGTAGATGCACACGACAACATAATGGATGACAACCAGTGGATCAAGGCCAAGCTCTCTGATTTAGAGGACAGGTCCCGCAGAAACAACGTTAAATTAAGGGGGATCCCCGAGACAGTACCACCTACAGCATTACACCAATATGCTAAAGACCTAATGGCTGCCGTCATTCCAGATGCAAAGCCTGTGGAACTGTTGATAGATAGGATCCATCGAGTCGCTAAACCAGCTCACCTGGCACCATCGGTCCCTAGAGATGTAATTATGAGGGTGCACTTTTTCCACATAAAAGAAAAATTGCTACGGGAAATCAGGAACAACAAGCACCCCCCAGCACCATTTGAGAACATACAATTATACCCAGACCTTTCGAAGTACACACTCCAGCTCCGCAGACAGCTAAGCCCAGTAACTAAGGCCATGAATAACCATAAAATTCCTTACAAATGGAGATACCCAGCCACACTTATAATCACAAAAAATGGAACAAACCACACAATTTCAACGCTCCCCCAGGGTATGAAACTGCTGTTTCAATGGGGAATCATAATTGAACCCCCCCAGGATACCAATCCTTTCTCGCTGCCAAACCGACCCAAACAGCAAAGGGACAAATATGCTGGAACAAGCTCAAATAAGGAAACTTGATCGTTCACGATCCTCATTACAAGCTCAACGGCCAATTCCCTGACAGGCTCCAGCGCCGTTGAAAGAAACTGTTTTCCCCCCATAGGAGGACAGTATTGGTATTGATCCTCCAGTTATACCGTTTTGCACAGTTGTGTTAATTTCCTGAATAACTTTCTGATTGTTTTCTTTTACTACTATTTTTGTCGCAAGAGTTATTGTCCATAGTGACCTACTACCCCAAGAACCTGAGAAACGTGAGAGGCTCTAGAAGAACTCCAACTACATCACCAGCTCACTCGATCAACCAAGTGCTTATCCCATCGACTCAAATCAGCAACTGAAACTGTAAGTAAACTATCTCTACATATCTACACAACAACAACTACACAATGCCCTTCAAAATCCTATCCATTAACGCTAATGGACTCAATCACCCAGTGAAAAGGCTCAGTTTATGGAACTCTGCCAAGCAACTGCAATGTGACATACTATGTGTACAAGAGACACACTTCCAAAAAGACAAACAACCTAAGTGCACCCAAAAAGACTTCCCTCACATTTTTTTTGCATCTTCTTCAGTCAAGAAACGCGGAGTCATGGTAGCGATAAAAAACACAGTGAACTTTACGCTTCACAACTCTGTAGAAGATCCAAACGGCAGATATCTGCTCCTCAACTGCTCACTAAACGGCTCACAATACACGTTAATGTCCATATACGCACCAAATGGACATCAGATAAAATTTTTGAACAAAACCATGCGCATACTCAAAGAGCACCAAAAAGGACTAACCATCACCTGTGGAGACTTTAACCTAACTCCAGATGCCCAACTTGACTCATCATCCCCAGGGAAAAGAAGGGAATCAAACATGCAAAAGTTCATTAAGAATCACGAACTTTACGATGTATGGAGATGTCAACACGACACAGAAAGGAACTACACCTACCTGTCTCCAGTCCACAAATCATTTTCACGTATTGATCTGTTTCTAGTGGATAGATGTTTATTACAGAGGATTAATGCCTCTGAGATACACACCACATCATGGTCAGACCATGCCCCAATTAGTATCACAATTAATGACTCCAATTTACACACCCCAATATCATTATGGAAAGTTAACAATTCCATACTCCAAAGCGATTACCACACAAATAACCTCTCCAAACAACTAACAGAATACTTTCAGTTCAACGAGGGGACGGTTTGAGACCATGCTGTGGTGTGGAATGCACATAAACCGTTTATTAGGGGTAACCTGATACAAATTGGTGCTAGGATCAAAAGGGAGAGAGCGCGGCAGGTAGATTCCCTCCTGGCAAAAATCGCAGAACTAGAAGACCATGCCAAAAGAGCCCCTAACCCGACCCAAACAAATGAAATCCTCATTCTTAGATCAGAGTTACGCTCTATCCTCTTAGACAAATACTGCCAAATGCAAAGCAGATTTAAAACCTTCTTATACTCTACGTCAAATAAAGTGGGGAAAGCCCTAGCACGCCGCATAAAAGGTTGCCGCATCAAATCCAGAATTGACAACATAACTCACCCCCATTCCAAACAAAAAACGTCCGACCCACAAAAAATTGCTGAAGCATTTAGCACTTATTACAAAGATCTGTACAATCTGAACACAAATCCAGAAATATACCAACCAACGGCCGACGATATTGAACAGTTCCTCAAACATATCAAACTGCCCACCCTAACTAGTCAACAACTAGACATGTTAAATGCCCCTTTTACCGAACAAGAACTGCTCAACACCATTAAAAACTTACCACCCAACAAAGCCCCCGGCCCTGATGGCCTCACAGGGGAATATTATCAAAAATTTGCTCTAATATTGGCACCTCAACTTCTGAAATTATTCCATAATGCCGCGCTCTCTTCCTGCCTCCCAGAAGAGATGTTACAGGCCACTATTATAACATTGCCTAAGCCAGGGAAGGAACCAAACGTTCCCCAAAACTTTCGACCAATCTCGCTATTGAATATAGATACAAAGATCTATGCAAAAACCATCGCAAACAGGCTAATAGACATCCTACCGAATCTTATTCACCCAGATCAAACGGGATTCACAAAAAACAGACAGGCTTCTGATGCCACAAGACGGCTCATAAATATCATCCACTACGCAAGAACCACCGGAACGCCTTCTCTGCTTCTGTCCCTAGACGCAGAGAAGGCGTTCGACAGAGTTCACTGGAAATACCTCAGTGCAGTTCTTCACAAATTTGGATTCCAAGACAACATATATAATGCAATTATGGCCCTATACACTACCCCCTCCGCAAGAGTGTTCACCAACAGCGCAATATCTAGTCCATTCACAATAAGCAATGGTACTAGGCAAGGGTGTCCTCTGTCACCGCTACTTTTTAATCTCCTGTTGGAACCCCTTGCAACCTTGATTAGAACCAATCCAACAATCTCTGGATTCGCAATAGGTCCAGACACCCACAAGATCAGCCTGTTTGCAGACGACGTCATTCTGACCTTATCCAATCCTTCCCTGGCAGAGACTCAAAAAATACTACAAAAATTCAGTATGATCTCTTATTATAAGGTAAACGAGACCAAATCTTACATATTAGATTTAGGCCTTGACTCAATCACGAAGCTACTACTACAAAGCCAATTTCCATACACATGGGCGAAAGACAGCATATCTTATTTGGGTATACAACTCACTAAGAAAGCGGAAAACTTATACAAAGCGAACCACATCCCGCTACTTAAAAACTTACAAATAGCCCTCCAAAAACTAACGGTACATGAACTCTCATGGTCCGGGAGATTGGCAGCATTCAAAATGCTCCACCTACCTCAACTTTTATACTTATTCAGGACGGTGCCCATCCCTATTCCAAAACGGTTCTTCACATCACTACAGACAGAACTCAATAGATTCATATGGAAGGGAACAAAACCTAGGTGCAGTAGAGTAGTCCTGACGAAACACAGCCGAGCAGGAGGCACAGGCTATCTAGACTTTGAGGACTATTACACAGCAGCTATCCTAGCTCAGACAAAAGGTTGGATGTCCCCTACAACAAGCACAATGTGGGGATCAATAGAACAAGCCGTAGCACCACGTGTACTACTAAAATCTTGGCTACTAGCAAGCCCCTATCAAACCAAGATCTCCACTGCACTACCACCCACCATGAGAGCAGCAGCAAAAGCATGGCAGATTATAGTACATACGACACAACATACGCATTCATCAACATAACAAGACAGACACCCTAGAACTTAAGAACAACCTCAGCGCCCTTTCAAAAATTGAATCCAGGGACATCATACAGAACCTAATGGACCTACGGTGTAAAAACGGTGACTAAATACAATTCTAGCCCCCAATGATCACATTCGCAGCACTGGCCTTATCCACCGTTATAGTAAAAAACACTTGATCCACGGAGAAATTACTCGGAGACGGTACGAAAACGACGACGAGAGTACCACCCACCATCACGTCACCTCTAGAACCAAACTATCCCCGAACGATCATCGGTTCTAAAATC
>BLSH010396180.1:795806-818210 GCA_018402905.1 Glandirana rugosa
GACAAGACGTTTGTAGACCTTTGACACAGTAGTTCAGTTTGTCCCGGTTTGAGTTAAAGTGACACACACAGTTTCCAGATGTTTGCAGAACAGTAGTTCAGTTTGTCCCGGTTTTACTTAAAGTGACACACACAGTTTCAAGATGTTTGCAGAACAGTAGTTCAGTTTGTCCCGTTTTTTTTTAAACATTAGGCTTTTATTGGAACAAAAAGTAGGTACATCCATGAAACGTTGGTACATCACATCTATCCATATAAGCCACCTGGGGTGCCAGGTTTAGTATCGCAAAGTTACATTAGTGAAAGTATATGCTTAGCATTAATTATCACAGTGTAGTCATGAATATTAGATAAATGCTGCTAATACGGTTAAGAGAACAGAACCGTTGAGTGCAAGCGCTTAGAAAATCATAGATATACTATTCTCTCTGATAACATAAAATAAATAAAGAAAAAAGGAAAGATATAAGAGGAGTATAGAGAAAGAGGTATCAGGATAAAGCGAGATTGAGACTGAGATGTAGAGTGAGGAAAGAGATGAAGGATAAAGGGACAGGCGTCTCAGTATGGGTAGATTGATCTTACTTGCGGTCTATTTGTTTTATGAACTAGGGGTTCTCGCAGGAGTGTCCACTCTGAGTCAACCTTTTGTAGTCATCTGACCATCTAAAAGCGTGCCAAGGTCGCCAAGTCCTATGGAATCTTTCAACATTTTCAGAGGCTTGTGCTCTTGTTTCCTCCATTTCGCAGACATCCAACACCTTGGCCAGCCAACTGCCAACAGAGGGTACACTGGTGGAGTTCCAGTATAGTGGGACCAGGGATTTTGCAGCATTCAGTAGGTGTTTTGTAAGCGATTTTTTGTAAGTTGTAAATTTGAGTTTATTTATGTGCAGCAAGCAACTCGCTGCATCAAGGGTTAGATCTGTGTCTGTTATTCACACGATAGTCTCCTTTACCGTGTCCCAGAATGGCTGGAGAGCTGGGAATTGCCACCATATGTGTAGGAGTGAGCCTTTGTCCCCTCTACAGCGCCAGCAGGTGTTGGGTGTCCGCGGGTTCCACTTGCTCAGCCTGACTGGAGTCAAATACCACTGGGAGAGTAATTTGTAGGCAGTTTCCTGCGTTTTGGTGCTGATGGAGCACTGATGGGCCATCAAACACGCCCCTTTCCACTGTTTGTCAGTTAACTCTCTCTGTAGGGCCTCCGACCACTTCCTCCTGAGCGTTTCCGATTCATTTGGTTTGCTAGATTGGAGCCACTGGTAGGCGACTGAGGTCGCCTTTTGGAAATGCTCGCCTGCACGACAAACCGATTCCATAGGTGTCAATGTCCTGTTGAAATGTGGTTTGTGTTTGTAGTCTGTGAGGTAGCTGTGCATTTGCAGGTATGACCAGAATGGTAAGTGTTGTAGGTTGTGTTCCCCCATCAGGTCTAGGCAGTCTCTCAGTCTTCCCATGTGGAAACAGTCTCCTGTCCGTAATGATAGTAGCGTCAGTCCTGACCTGAAGGTCTCATTTTCCTGACCTGGAGCAAAATCTGAATTGTCTTGTAGGGGTGTGAGGGGGTTTAATCTTGAAGTCAAATTGGTATTTTTCGCTACCTTGTGTAGGATCTCTAAGGTTGTGCCAGTGATTGGGTGATTTTCTCATGTCTAGTGGATGGTTTTCTCTGGGTATCCATGCTGCCGATGTCAGTGGTATGGGATTTACGTCCGACTCTAGGGCGACCCAGTCCTTCACGTCTCTATGGCAATGCCAGTCTATGACCCTTGTGACGTGGGCTGCTCTATAGTAGTCTCTGATGTCAGGGATGCCTAGTCCTCCTTTGTCCTTGGGGCTCGTCAATAAAGACATTTTGAGTCTAGGGCGTTTATGGTTCCATACAAAGCTCCTGATATAGGTTTGAGTGGTCTTCAGGAATCTCGTAGGGATTTGAATTGGGAGTGAGCGCAGCAGGTACAGCAGTTTGGGAAGTAGGATCATTTTGACAATGGCTACTCTGCCAAACCAGGAGAAAAACCCTGTGCTCCATCTCTGCAGGTCAGTCTTTATCCCTTCTAGTAGGGGTGGGAAATTTTGGGTGAACGTTGAGGTGATGTTAGAGGTCAACCAGATCCCCAGGTACTTCAGCTTTTGGGGGGTCCCATTTAAATTGTGAGTTCTGTTTAATCCTCGATAGATCCTCTTCTGGTAGGTTCAGATTAAGGGCTTCCGATTTGGAGTAGTTAATTTTTAGGTTGGATATATATCCAAAGTGTGTGAATTCTGTGATGAGGTTAGGTAAGGAGGTGTGTGGGGTCGTGAGGAAGAACAGCAGATCGTCCGCGTATGCCGCTACTTTATATTCCCTACCCTTCACCTCAAAGCCTCTTATGTCTGGGTTGGCCTTAACCAGTCTAAGGAACAGTTCCAGTGTCAGTATGAAGAGCAGGGGTGACAGGGGGCAACCCTGTCTGGTACTGTTTAGAATCTGTACCTTCTCTGACAGTGTCCCATTAATTTTTAGTTTTGCTGATGTGTTTCTGTATAAGGATTCTATCCAGGCTAGTATCCGGGGGGGAAGGCCAATGTGGGAGCAGAAGGCAAACAGGTAGTCCCAGGCGACCCTATCAAAGGCCTTCTCCGCGTCCGTAGACAGGAGAAGGCCCCTGATCTTTCCCGCTCTTGCCGCCTGAATTAACAAGAGAGCTTTAGTCACATTGTCCCTTGCCTCCCTGCCTGGCATGAAGCCCACCTGCTCCACCCCGATCACTCTGTCCAATAGTGGTCTCAATCTCATGGCCAAGACCTTCGTGAGCACCTTTAGGTCTAAATTAATTAGGGATATTGGCCTGTAGCTGGCACACATCTCTGGGTCCATGCTTTCTTTTGGTATGACCGTAATAAACGCCGATAAGAAGTCCGCTAGAGTTCTCTTAGATTCGGTCAAAGAATTCAAATCCCTAGCTAATGGCGCTGTCAGGATATTTGAGAATGTCTTATAGTAAATGGCCGTAAACCCATCCGGACCTGGACTCTTCCCCGGTTTCATGTCACGGATCGCCCTGGTTAATTCTATCTCTGAAATTGGGTCATCTAGTCCCGTGATGTCATCCGGTTGTAAGACTGGCATCCCACTTTTCCACAGGTAGTCCTGTATGACCTCTGATCTGGGCCCCTGGGCGTCTACCAGTTTGTGTTGTGGGGGCAAGTTATATAGCTTGGAGTAAAATGCATGGAAGTGTTTTGCTATCGCTTGTGTAGTTACGTCTATTTTGCCATCGGGTCTTCTAATGCCCTTGATATTGTTGTTGGCCAAGGAGTCTTTTAGAGCTCTCACTAGGAACTTCCCCGCCTTATCCCCCGACTCATAATACAGCTTTCTCCTGAGGAATAAGAGCCGTTTAGACTTGTAGTCAAATAACTGCTGTAGTGCCTTCCTTGTCTCTAATAGTTCAGTGGCGGATTGGATAGATAGGGATTGTTTGTGCATGTTTTCTAGCTTATTAATTTTAGTTGTCAGTCTCAAAATCTCAGCCCTCCTTTCCCTCTTACGTTTGGCCCCCATTCTGATGAGTTCCCCTCTAAGGGTACATTTATGTGCTTCCCAGATGCTCATAGGATCTACTCCAGGAGTATTGTTGTGAGTAAAGAACTCCTCTAGAGCGTTCCTCACCTTCATGGCTAACTCGGGGTCTGTCAGAAGGGAGGCGTTGAGCCTCCAGGCTGGGTCTCTTTTAGTGGTGTCTGTTGGGTCCAGGGTTAAGGAGATCGGGGCATGATCTGATAGAGTTTGGATACCTATGTGAGCTTGCGTCAGGCCTTCCAGGTCTCTCTGTGTCATAAAGAGATAGTCTATACGGGAGTATTTCTCATGTGGCGTCGAATAGAAGGTATAATCCCTTCCCTAGGGGTGAAGAAAGTGCCAAGAGTCTATCAGTTGTAGGGATTGAAGTGATGTTTTGATTTTTTTGAGGGCCCTGTAAGACAGCGAGGTCTTGCCTGTTGAAGTGTCCGTCCCGGGGTCCAATGGAACGCTGAAGTCTCCCCCTAGTATTAGACACCCCGTGGAAAATCCCCTCAACTCTCGAACCAATTTCAGACAAAACTCTACATGGTTTTTGTTTGGGAAATAGGCATTCACTAGTGTCAATGGTCTGCCCTCGTATGTTCCCTTCAGGAATAGGTACCTGCCTCCCGGGTCTACCATCTGTTCTGTTATGTAAAATGGGGCCTCCCTGCTAATGAGAATGGAGACCCCCTTTGACTTTGCGTCATTATTGGTGGCGTGTATTGCTCGTGTGTAGAAGGAATCGGTTAGTCTGTGCGTATGGCGAGTCTTAAAATGCGTTTCCTGCAGGAACGCAAAATGTGGCTTACCTTTTTGGAGCTCTCTCAGGAAGGAGGATCTTTTTTCTGGTATATTCAGTCCCCTGACGTTGTGTGACACTACTGTGGGTCTCTGTCCCAGGGATGAGTATGCCATTTTGAGGTCCGAGGGAAATGGTACAACTCGGTATCTTGCTTTGTCTCTGTAAGATAATCTTAGAGTATCGTCACAAACCCAATATCTCTTATCCTGAGCCCTTCAGAGATAGAGATTGAAGGAATCAAGGAGAGGAAGAATAAAAAAGAAAGAAAAAAGAGAAATTCAAGGAGGAGTATCTGAGTTGTCAATTATTCAACAACTGACTAACTGTGGTACCTGGTGGAGAGGAGGCTCCCCACCTTTTGGGGGTAACGTGGGAGACTGCGCTCCAACTAGGTGCAACGCACCTCTTTCCACACTATCCGGGGGCACACCGTAGTAGTGTCCCGGGAGAATGCGGAGTTTAGCGAAAAAGAAAAAAACAACAACAGTAGCAACCAGCAGTATAAAGGCTCTACGTGATCTCCCTGTATGCCTCATCAAATGTGGTTGATATTCAGGGAGAGCCACCATGACTTAAAAAAAAAAAACACATAAAAAACAAGGAAAAATAAACTGAAAGGAACATCAATTCTTCTGATGGGTGCATGGAGTCTTTCAGGAGCGGCCCTGTAGCGACCTCTAAGTTATTGGAGTACATCGCTGTCCCTGCTTTCTTCGGGTGAGATCCGGGTTTTGTGTGTGTCATGGGCCCTAAATCCGGTCAGTTCCAGGGTTCTTTGGGAAGGAGCCTTGCACCATGACCACGGACTTCTTTGACAAATTAAATGAACCCTTTGCATCTCAGAATTCACTTAAGTTATGGGTTGCTTACCTAATTGTCTCCTTCTGGTTAGCTATTACCCATTTCAAAGCGTGTGTAGGTGACATTGTGTAGGGAACTGTGTTTGTCTTTGTGTGGGCTCAGGGAGTCTCACACTCGGGGAGTTTTCTTCGTAAGTGCTGTTTCATGTCATCCAGCTGTTGCATCTCTTAGCGTTGTATGTTGAGTATCTGTGCGCTGGTGTGATGAGGGTCTCTCCGTGTGGGGTTGCTACATAAGCTCTGTTACCACCAGAAGAGGGAAAGAACTGAGGAAATAGAAAGTCTTTTCAGATCGTGCCGAGCGAACGGTGCGTGAAAGCCACTCCGCTCCCGCTTCAGTCATCTTCTGCATCACGGATCCGGGCTTGGTGCTGGAGAGGTGTTCCGGCCTTGGAGCTTCCCCCTTTGCCACTTCTCATTCTCTTATGGGAGCTTCTGTCAGGGGTGAATAAGGCCGGTTTAGCTGGGCTGTCATCACAGGGGTGGGTGAGGAACTCGGCGTACCAGTCAGGGACCTCCACTGGTCCCAGGTCCAGGGCCTCGCAGAACTCTGCTAGGTCCGCGGGTGTGCGTAGGAAGTGTTGATGACTGTTCTGTGTGACCATTAGTGCCGAAGGGAATCTCCATGAGTACTTCAGGTCTCTCCCTCTCAGTGTCTCCAGTAGGGGGCGGAGTGCCCTGCGGTTTCTTAAGGTAATTTGGGAGAGATCCTGGAATAACATGACATTTTCCCCATTGAAGACTATTCTCTGAATCCCCTTGTCTCTCCAGGAGGCTGTTGAAAACCCTCTGAAGAGCCGCTGTAATTTGTTCCTTCTCCACTGATTTGGGGATCCCCCGGACCCTAATATTATTCCTGCGCACCCTATTGTCGAGGTCCTCAAGGTGTCTGTTCACCTCAATAAAGTGTAAAGAGTGGGTCACCGCCACCTTCTCTAGTCTCTTAATGGTCTTATCCCTCTGCTTGCCTACCGCCTCTGTGGTCGCTAGCTTCTCGGTCAGCACCAAGATGTTGGATTTGAGGTCTGTAATGGCCGCCGAAAAGGTGGATTTTATATCTGCAGCGAACCCTGACATGTCTGCATATGTAGGTGATCTGCATGAGAGGAGCCCCTACCTGTGTCCTTTGGGGCTGATTGAGAGTCCTCGCTGTATTCCTCCTCGTGGCGGCTCGGCGCCATCTTGGATTCCAGCCCTGTACGGGCCGCTGCTCTCGGTTTGAAGAGCTCGGATATGTTTCTGGCTGAAGAAGCGGAAAGACCCCTTCTCGAGCGGGAGTGTCGGGTGGTCAGTGATCGCTTGCCCGGCATTTAGCGCTGTGTAGGTGGCTCTTTTGCTGAGGGATCTCACGGTTTGGCCGGAGCTCTGCTAGTGTGCTGCCATCCTCGTTGCGCGTCAAGCCATGCCCCGTCCCGGTTTTATTTAAAGTGATACACACAGTTTCCAGATGTTTGCAGAACAGTAGTTCAGTTTGTCACGGTTTGAATTAAAGTGACACACACAGTTTCCAGATGTTTGCAGAACAGTAGTATGGTTTGTCCCGGTTTTAGTTAAAGTGTTACGCACAGTTTCCAGATGTTTGCAGAACAGTAGTTCAGTTAGTCCTGGTTTTATTTAAAGTGACACACACAGTTTCCAGATGTTTGCAGAACAGTGATATGGGTTCTCCTGGCTTATTTATACTTTTTTGACACAGTTTGAAGATGATTTTAGAACAGTTATATGGCTTCTACCGTTAATTAATACTTTTCAGACCCAGTTTGAAGATGGTCCACCTCCACCTCCATTTTTGATTTTTTTATGTTTTTATTTTTTTAAAAATGCTTTTAGTTATTTCCCTGTCCCCATTTCTTTGTAGGACACTTGTCCCACCCTTACCCCAATTTTCCTTCCTTTTGCAGACCTCTAGGACTTTCCTGGACTTTTTTACAGCAATTTTCAGAACTTTTGGTAAAATTACCAGAACCCCGGACCCGAACGCAGACTTTTTTTGAAAAGTCCGGGTTCGGGTCCGGGTCCCGGACACCCCAAAGTTCGGTACGGACCCGAACTTTACAGTCCGGGTTCGCTCAACTCTATTTACTGACCATTCCTTTGGTGCTTCCACTTATTGGCAGGTGAAGTGCCATTTATTTGTTGCTAGGTTGTAGGTGGGGCCTGGTAGTTCATTTATGGGAATAGGACACCCTAGACCACATCATGTAGGTCTGTGGCCTGTGCACTAGAGTGGGAGAGAGCCCTCTACAGGGCTGGACTACAAAGAGAATTGTAAATGGACTCACAAGGGATGAGGTATAAGAACCTTGCTACACCTGACCTTCAATTATATGATCTGTAGCTTTGTGTAGATAGGCCTTGGGACAGAGGAGCACCTTGTGTGTGAAACCCCCTTTTCAGGACATACTGGAAACAACTGGGCTAGATTCTGAGTTTGTCTTAGCGTCAATAAAGTGTTCTGCTATACAGTGAGGGGCACCCAGGTTCAGATCTCCAGTTGGGCTTCATTTTTTTGCAGTTTATTGCACCTGTCTACAGCATCACAGCTATCATGGCTTTTTCATGCCTATGTTTTTGTAATGTAGTACTGCTGTATTGGGGTAGTTAAAGGCATCTGATTGGGTGTAATGTTAAACAAAGTTTTTCGTATCTGCTCTCAATGTTTTGAAACCTAATGCTTTTCATATTTTCTGTACTGCCTGAAAAAACTATTTTCGTTGTAATAAAAATTGTTTTGTGGAAAAAAAAAAAGGCATCCGATTGGGCACCCTGGTTTCACAGGGCAACAAATAGCATATAGCTTCCTTTGGCATGAACAGCTGTTGAAACATATTCACTTTCAGCTACATTTCATACAACTAGAAAGCAATAAACATGCAGTCCGTGTTGTTCAGATATTTTTGGATATTTTATGTGTTTCCATCCACTTTAGGCCATACTTATTAAAATCACAACTCACATAAAGCAAAATATGGACAAGTACTTTTCCCTTGATTTAGGTTTGCTGAACTTTGACTTGCTAAGCATAAAAAGTACCCATGTAAAAGAAAATAGATTCACCATCATGCAAGCCCCCACTGCTTCCTTAGCAACCACTGACAGCGTGATGCTTTCATATAAAGAAGCTGTAGAAATATTGCTTCTAAATATGATTTTCTGTTCTTCATGAACAGGAGGCTGAATAGGTTAAAGTTAAACCTAGTTTCAGACCAAACCGTCAGCCATCCCTAATACGAGTTTTACAAAATGTTATCATGGTATGGCTGGCAAACCATTTTCTATTATAAGAAAGCTTTTTTCTTTCCCAGATATTTGAGTTGTAAGACATTACAACAGCTATTACATTTTCTTTCACTTTCTTTCATTACAAAGTTAAACATACAGGTCCCTGCAAAACACATAAATTCAGTTTTTTTAAAAATAGACACTAAGCATTTATTTTCTATAAAGAGTAAGCTACAAAGTCATCCATTTATGGATTTTATGGCTTCATATCTGTGATCTTTTTACTGGGTACTTCACAGGAAGAAATATCTTTCTGCCAGATCCATCAAGACATACCCTTTACTTCACCTTAATCCATCTTTTAGAACAAACGTTCTTTTTCTGTTTTCTTTTTAACAAAAAGTTTGAATTTGAATTCAGCACATATTTCTGGGAACTTCACATTTCCAAAATAAAGGATTAAGGGATTAGTAAGGAGCTAACAGCACCTGGACCTGGTTAAGGCAAAGTATTGAGAATACAATCGTATATAACATTTTCTGTGTATGGCCACCATTAAGTGATGCAAACCATTTACTGAAAGAACCACTATCAGTAAAGCCAGGTACACACTGCAAGTTCTCTTCTTTTTTCATTCAACCCAGCAGGTTAAAAAAAAAAACTGACAGATTGCCGTACCAACTAGAGATGTGCATGACGGAAATATTTGTTTAGTTTTGTTCCGGATTTGTTTGTTAAGTTAATCATTTCGTTTTGTCATATTCGTTATGTTAGAATGATTCATTCTCAGACTTCTTTTACCTGTATTCGGATTCTTTTGTATATTTGTTGTTCCAAAATCGATTCGTATTTTGGAAAGTATCTCAGAAGATTGGCTATATTTGTTTTAACATGTAAATTAGTTATTTGGGGAGATTACTTATGCACTCTGCTTGAGTTGGATAGAGGTGGATCCATCAGAATCTTTGAATCATAAGGTAACCAATAGAACAAAATTAATTAATTTGTTATTGGAAGAAATAGACCAAGGAGGTCTATGTTGGTTATGGGAATGTTTGCGGTGCTAACATAGCTAATAAGACAGCAAAAATAAAATCAATTATATTTAATAATGATCAATGAAAAGTACAAGAAGTAACACACAGTTGGTTAAAATCATTGGTAATACATGCAGAGAGTTTACATTAGTACAGAGAGAGGGTGTACCGACATGTTTTGCTTCCTCAGGGGACAGATGATGATGTACTATTATGCAATAAAAAAACCAACATACAAACTACAAAAATTACAAAAAATACAGAGAGGTAAAAATAGTACATTTCAATACACATCATATATACTGTATATAGTTCAATGGACAATCCAGTTCTATACAGTCACAAGTAGATACATAAAGCTCACCCTAAAGCTCTGACCATGGACTCCCAGCGCCGCAGAAATAGATTGAAACACAAACAGCGGCAAGCCACAGCCAAAAAGGGAGAATCACTATCTGTAGTTTAAATAAGTGTAGAGGAATCAAAAAGGGACAGAATAGACAAAAACAAGAACAGAGTGATCATGGAACATTATGTTGAATAAAATGAACAATTAGGGCTCAATGACCCAAATCATAAGTTTGCATATGCTGGCTCAAAAACACGAGCTCCAAAGTAGATAAGGAGTTTGTTGAGTAAATTATTTATATAAAAAAAGGACTTACATGTGTGTGTGTAGCTGGTGGCGCAATAAGCCAGGAGCCAGATCGTCACACAGGCCTAGACAAAGATAGACTGCAAAACAACAAAGGTTGTAATAATACAGTAAACCTAGGACAGCAAAAAATAAAAATTGCAAAAATGATGTTGTCACGCACAAAAATGAAAAATGGCAAGACACAAAAATGCAGCAAAAGTGTATGGGAAGAGGTAATCACACACCAACCAAGATGCAGTGCAGGGGCAACGTGGATGGACATGGGTATAAGGACAGCCCATCTCGCACTGCGTCAGAGGTCAGTGTGTGCTAACACTCCACCCCAGAGAACAAGTGTGACGTATATGAATATGGAAAGAAGAAAAAAGAAAAAGGCCAGTTAGCATAAGCAGGGAGACATAAGGAAACATCTACCCACATATACAAAATGGAAAAGCAAAGTGCCAGAAACACATAGACCAAAAGGTCATGTGGAGCAGACAACCAAAAAAAAACAACGCAGGGCTAAAAAACACAAATTAAATTAAATAGTGAGGAAATGTAGACGTACCAAGACGCTGGCGTGCTGTAGGTATGGCTCCAGGGGATCAATGCATCTGGTCTCCATATGTAAGGGGAAAAGCCGGCTCGGCGTGTGACTGACATGCATTAAGCGATCGTACAACCAAGCCTAACGTGGTGACGTGTTACGAGCGTATAAAGAGGAAGTTCAGGTGAATGTGATTTGTGAATTAGGAATGTAAGTTTACACGAACGGACACTTCCGAGCGTTCCTGACTTCTGAGCATGAGTGTTTTGCACATACAACTTGTTGGACCAACTTCTCTGTACACACGATACAACAGTCATACGACCGCTTGTTGTACAACCAAAGTTTTCTAGTCTGCTCATCCAACTTCTGTTGTACGACCGTCGCACGTCGGCTGTTCTAATTGCGTGTACTAATGGTCGAAGGATCGTACAACAAGCGGTTGTACGACTGTTTTCATACAACTGTCGCACCGTGTGTACGAGGTTTTAAATCTGATCTATTTTTCAGTTTAAAAAAGCAGAAGAAAAATGCATGAAAAATGAATCTCTTTAAATGCTATGTAACACTCCACACTGGTCCATTGTGTTTCAGTTGCATTTTTAAAAGTCCTACTTGCTGCATTGTTGATGCATGTTTGGTGCGTTAAAAAAAAATGTACCTCTCCATTGAAATCGTAAATTGGAAACTGTGGTAAATCGCATCAAAAACATATAAAATGCAAAATACCCGCGGGAAGTATGTGAAGCGAGATGGTGGACGGGCGATATCTGTCGCCTCACACGCGTTCACTTGGAGTGGACTAGAAAGAGTCTGGCCCGGAATTTGCCAGTCACCGTGGCAGAGCTGGTTCTGGCCAGGAGTTTATGGTCCACTCAAATCCCCCTTCAGCTGATTTAAATGACCAAGAAGAGAACTCAGTGTTGCTCTGGCCTGGGACTCAGTATTACTACACTGAGAGAGCTACAACTTGCGAATTTATTGTTCTAAGGACTCAAAAATAAAAGGTTTGCATTTGTTTTGTTTGGAGGGGTCTGGGATAGTATAGAGATGTATCCTGCTTTGTATAATTTAGCGCCGGATGGCAAGGAGTTGTTTTTGCTATGTTTGTTTGTTTAATGACTTGCAACCTTTTATCAAATAAAACTGTCAACCCACCAGACTTTTAAGAAAGTTTGCCTTCAAGCTGCCTTTTTCCCAGGAAAGGTGATCCCCACGAGCTAATCTCCCACACCAGTCACATGTCTAGGGGAAAAATGCAAAGCAAACAGGGCAAAAACACTAGAGTTGAGCGAACCCGAACTGTAAAGTTCGGGTCCGTACCGAACTTTGGGGTGTCCATGACCCGGACCCGAACCCGGACATTTGAAAAAAAGTTTGGGTTCGGGTATTTGATCCCGCCTGTTGAATAGCTGCAGGGCAGCCAATCGACAAGCGTTTCACTGGTTTGCCCTTAGAAGCCATCACAGCCATGCCTACTAATGGCATGGCTGTGATTGACCAGTGCATCATGTGACCCAGCCTCTGTAGAAGCTGGAGTCACGTAGTGCTGCATGTCACATGCTCTCAGGCTAGTGTAGGGAGAGGATGCTGCCGGTGCTGTGAAGGACAGATTGCAGATATAATAAAATCTCATCCTGCATTACAGAACGATCTGATTCTGGACTAGGTGGAGATTAATACTACTGCTTTGAGGGAAAGATTGCAGATCTCATCCTGCATTACAGAACGATCTGATTCTGGACTAGGTAGAGATTACTACTACTACTGCTTTGAGGGACAGATTGCAGATCTCATCCTGCATTACAGAACGAGCTGATTCTGGACTAGGTAGAGTCTACTGCTTTGAGGGACAGATTATTGTTCTAAAATCATCTCCTAGTTGTATAGGGTCAGGTTCCTGCTGTTGCTGTAAGGGGCAGATTATTGTTCTAAAATCATTGCCTACTCCTATAGGGTCAGGTTCCTGCTGTTGCTGTAAGGGACAGATTATTGTTCTAAAATCATCACCTACTCCTATAGGGTCAGGTTCCTGCTGTTGCTGTAAGGGACAGATTAATGTTCTAAAATCATCGCCTACTCCTATAGGGTCAGGTTCCTGCTGTTGCTCTAAGGGACAGATTATTGTTCTAAAATCATTGCCTACTCCTATAGGATCAGGTTCCTGCTGTTGCGTTAAGGGGCAGATTATTGTTCTAAAATCAACGCCTACTCCTATAGGGTCAGGTTCCTGCTGTTGCTGTAAGAGACAGATTATTGTTCTAAAATCATCGCTTACTCCTATAGGGTCAGGCTCCTGCTGTTGCTGTAAGGGACAGATTATTGTTCTAAAATCATTGTCTACTCCTATAGGGTCAGGTTCCTGCTGTTGCTGTAAGGGACAGATTATTGTTCTAAAATCATCACCTACTCATATAGGGTCAGGTTCCTGCTGTTGCTGTAAGGGACAGATTATTGTTCTAAAATCATCACCTACACTGCCACGGTCATGGCCTAGTCAACCTCTAGGCTCCTACTCCACATCCACCCCCCTTCCCATTTTTATTTTTTTTATTTGATTTAAAGTTATTTTCCCTATCCCCATTTTTTGTAGGACACTTGTCCTACTCTTACCCCCATTTTACTTCCTTTTGCAGCCCTCTAGCACTTGCCAGGACTTTTTACAGCCATTTTTGTGGCGAAAAGTTCGGGTCCCCATTGACTTCAATGGGGTTTGAGGTTCGGGGTCAAGGTCGGGTCAAGTTCGGTACCGAACCCGAACTTTTTCGCGAAGTCCGGCCTAACCCGCTGAACCCGAACATCGAGGTGTCCGCTCAACTCTAAAAAACACATCAAAAAAGTAAAAAAGTGAGTAGACCCCTCACATTTTTGTAAATATTTTATTATATCTTTTCATGTGATAACACTGAAGAATTGACACTTTGCTACAATGTAAAGTAGTGAGTGTGCAGTTTGTATAATGGTGCAAATTTGCTGTCCCCTCAAAATAACTCAACACACAGCCATTAATGTCTAAATTGCTGGCAACAAAAGTGAGTACAACCCTAAGTGAATATGTCCAAATTGAGCCCAAAGTGTCAATATTTTGTGTGGCCACCATTATTTTCCAGCACTGCCTTAACCCTCTTAGGCATGGAGTTCACCAGAGCTTCACAGGTTGCCACTGGAGTCTTCTTCCACTCCTCCACAATGACATCACAGAGCTGGTGAATGTTAGAGACCTTGTGCTCCTCCACCTTCCATTTGAGGATGCCCCACAGATGCTCAATAGGGTTTAGGTCACAGGTATCTGATGTGGAGACAGCAAAGGGGCCAATAGGAGTGGGATCTCACCCTGTGTTCCACTTGTGTGTTATGAGAGCGTAGTCAGCTTGACATGTTTCGTCATGCAAAATGACATCATCAGAAGCTGTCTCCACATCAGATACCTGTGCAGTGTTGCTCTGTTGTGTTGGTACAGGATATATTTCACCTATATTTTTAACCTTTTGTTTGGAATGTACACCTAGTGGAGGCTTCCATAATAAAGTTTTTTTTCAGATAATACACTATGAGGAGTTTTCCCCTTTCTTTTTTGGCTTGCTGAAACATCACTGGTGTGTACCACTGCATCTGAAATGCTGGGAGAGCAAGAGGGCTATCCAGAAAGGACCAGGTCGTAGAGCAAACTTCAGGGTTGAAAATACCCACAAAGCCTTGGCAGACCCCTCTTGCTATAAGGCAAAGAGCGGTCAACATCATCTGGTAAGTGCGGACCTTTACTCCAGTTTGTCACATGGTGGATTAGTTTCCTATCTAAGCTCACTGGCATATCGGGTAGAATGTGGAGCTCACTACTATACAAAGACTCTACATTTACATTCATTTATCTCCAATTATCACCTCCTTTCCTTGGGACTTTATGGACACATATATATATTTTTTTAAGTGATATATATTTTGCAATAATTGCATTTGTCACCACAGTGTATTCATATATCTATTTATATTTGTGTATCACAATATTTGACTACTATTGCACTTAGTCACTTTTTGGCTTATATGCACATTGTTTACACGGTAATTGTTAGCATCTAGAAGGAGTTGTTGTTAGTGTAGCGCTGTTTTTTTCTTTATTTCATATACTCATTTTAACCCGTTTGCTTCTGTTTGGTGTGCTGTTAACAATTAATGGCACTGAAAGCGTAACTAGTAATTTTAGTGTATAAAAGTGGCCATACACTATACAATCTGATTGTACAATCTCCTTTAGATTTACCAAATTTATATAATAGGAGGAAACACCTATCTAGCCAATAACTCTATATCCAATTAGGCAGGCCCTTGCACTACATAATTGATGGCATATCTAAAGGAGATAGTAAAAATAAAATTGTATAGCGTATGGCCATCTTTATACACCTAAAATTACTAGTTGCGCTTTCAGTGAGATTTATTGTTAATGGCACACCAAACACAGAAACAAACACAAATTTTTTTCATGTGAAAAAAAGAGTGGCAAATGCTGCAAAGCACACAGTAAAAAAACACGCAGAGCAGTCCACCCATAGACTTCCCCCAATTATACCCTGATATCCCATAATGGTCACTGGGCCATGATGCAGCCAGACATCGCAGACCTCTTGAGTCCATCAAAGGAATTACCTCCAGTCTCGCCCCCAAACCCAGCACTAGGCACTAATGCCACCCCTCCCCCACCCCTCCCCCTTCCCCCTCCCTCTCATTTTGCCTGCTGCCCAAAACTAGAATATACGCTCGCCCTAATAGTAAAGCATGCACTGGCTCTTCTCAGTTGTTATTTCTGCTCTCAAATTCTGAACTTGAAATGTAGTCGATATACGCATTTATTCATGCTATGTCTTATATCTTCCTCAACACTGATGTGACTATGTTACTGTTGGTGGCTGACCGTTTCTGTACACCGTCTCATTAAATCAATAAAGTCTTTATGGAAAAAAAAAAAAAAAAAAACACGCAACCCACAAAACATCAAAATGTCCCATAAGCCACATATAACACAGTCAACTGAAATCAACGGGCTGCCCTATGCGTGTCACAGGAAAAAGAGACACAAAATGTGCATTTCCACTATGCTAATTGTGGATGGGCCTAAAATTGAAATTGGTGCTGTAACACAAGAACAATGAGGCTCCATTCACATCTGTGCATTTCCTTGCATTTCAGAAATGTGCGGCACCAAAAGTCACAGTACAAAACGCACCAAGCTCCACTCTAAAAAAAAAGTTCTGAAGGTTCTTTGGGGCGATCGCTACGTGTAGGGCGGCAATACCCCAAATTGCCTCCACCCTCACTAAAAAACAAAACAAAAACGCATAAAGGAATGAGAGTTCCTGTTATGCAGAGTTGTGAATGGGGCTTGACAGCTGAGTGTTTATGTCCACTCCCTCCTATGTATGTGTATAAAGATGGTCATATACTATGCAATCAGATTGTATATTGTGTATTTAGTGAGAAGGGTGATCACTGATTGATTGCATTTAATTTAAAAACATGCAGCTGGAGATGGGCAGTAGGTAGGAGGGTGGGTGGTGGGGGCTTTGTGCAAATGAGGTCAGCTGGTCAACTCCTTCCTGTGTCATGACCCACAGTCTGCCCAGGGAGTAAGGCAGAAGAGATAGATATGTCTGGAAACATGGATGGAGGACAGTAAGGTAAGTGTCTGTAGATTTTATGGAAATCTTTGACATTTTTGCAAAAAAAGTACATGAATGCTATATTGGTACATAGGGGAGTTGGAATTTAGAAAAAAAGGTGAACTTATCCTTTTAATGTCACATTAAAATAAAGTCACTAATCACCTATGATTATAGCAAGAGCACAAAAAAGACTGATCGCATTGCTGCAAGCAGCAGCCTACATTGATATATATATATATATTTTTTTTTGGAGTCATATATATACTTAGGCTGACCCCCCACCCCTTCTACCTCTGCAGCAATGCTGGCAGCACTCATATGTCTATTTCCAAAAGAAAACCTCTGGATATGACGTTGAGCATGTGCACTCAAGTTCTTTGGTTGACCATGGCAAGGCCTGTTCTGAGTGGAACCTGTGCTTTTAAACCACTATACGGTCTTGGCCACCGTGCTGCAGCTCAGTTTCAGGGTCTTTGCAATCTTCTTATAGCCTAGGCCATCTTTATATCGAGCAACAATTCTTTTTTTCAATTCCTCAGAGAGTTCTTTGCCATGAGGTGCCATGTTGAACTTCCAGTGAATAGTATGGGAAAGTGAGAGTGATAATGCCAAATTTGAAGCTGCTTGTGGCCAGGTTTCTTCTTTTACAGCATTTTAATTGTTTGCATTAATTTCTATTTCTGTGTCACTTTATTACTTATCTTCATGTGACACTGATGTGGAATTTCTCTCAGTTTGAAGTGTTTGTGCTAGTTCATGAAATTTTGAACACATTGAAGTTTCATTGGCAATTACACTTCTACTGATGGTTACCTTGTTTGTGCCTTGGTGTAGAATTCTGTATCCCTTTTGAGATTCACTGTATCCTACAAGTACACTTTCCTTTGTGCAAGCCTCCCATCATATACGGTTTTCTTTCGGGATGTGCACATTTTGCTTCCAAAAAATTTTACATGGTTCAAACTCAGGGTTTTGCTTCCAAAAATGTTTAGATGGTTCAAATCCAGGGCCCTTTTTTTCAGTTGATTTTCCAAGTACCCACAATAAATGCTTAAAGGTCCCTGCTCAGGCTGCCAAGGTCTGATGAGTTGGATGTCACTAACTAGTGAGGGTGCAGGCTGATAAAAGAAAAACATACTGCAGAAATAGAAAGATAGCCCAGCCGCAGCACACCTTGACCCTGTCCACATAGTTAGCAGGTAAAAGCAGCCTCTGTGTGATTCATCCAGACCACGACTCCAACGTGTTTCAACCTACACTCGGGGCTTAATCATGGAGATGAGGGTCCATTGGTGGCAGGGCAATAAATACCATCATCATCAGACACTTAAATATTTAAGTAGGTAAACCATTCAAAAAATTTAAAGAGACAGCTGGGTGAAAAAATGCACAGTGTAGCATGAGTCCAAGCCCCTGAAAATCAACCACAGTCAGTAACTTCACATGTGATATACTGTACATCCCAGCATGTACACAGGTTTAAACAATTTTAACATTGAGGCTAAGTTGTTGTATCTAGCTGGATCATATGGACTGTTGTGAACAGTTGGATAAATAACTTCTGTGCCCAAGTCCTCTGTGCCATGTGTGAATGCAGTTTGAATGTTTTTCTTTTTTTTTCTCTGGTCAAGGTGAGTAAAGAAATTTCTGTCATTTGTCATGTGACTCTTGGCTCCTGAATCAACACACCATGCCTACAAAGATGAGGTGCAACTTTTGAATTGAATAGCATATTCATGATCTGAAGCCAAACCATTTTTCCTTTACACTTTTGATCTTTTGTTTAGTTTAGTTTGTTTTTTGCATTCTAGCTTTACAGATTCTGCAAACTGCTTTTAAATTTCCTTGTTTCTTGCACACAAAACAATCACATGTTTCTTGCATGTTACTGTTTTTATTTTTCATCTTTAAAGCAGAATCTGTGACAGAAGCACAGTCACCATTAATTCTTTCTGTTTTACACTTATATTCATCCCCAAGCTTTCCCTTAACATATTCCAATGTGACGTACATCAAGTGCTGTGACAAGCATTTCATAACTTTCTGGTAAGTAACTTCGTAATAGTGCTGCAACATGGAAATCTTTTATTTCTTCTCCTATACCTTTCAAGCATTCAACCATTTCCAAGGTGTACCTTATGTAATCCTGCATATCCTGCCCTTTCATCAGCTTTGTAATCAAATACAGTTTATTGCTGAGATTAGCTTTTTCATGCACCTTTTGTAATCCTTCCCACATTTCTTTAGCAGTTTCACACTTACATATAGGTATGATTTGATCATCTTCTATGCTAAGAGACATTGTGCTCTGAGCTTTTTGGTCTTTCTCTATCCACTCATCCAAAGTGTGTTTTGGCCTGACTTCATTATACATTTCCACGTGCCTTCAATTAGCAGCATTTTCATATTGAATTTCCAAGACTGATAGTTCTGGTTTGTCAGTTTTGCAAATTAAAGCTTTGTTGCAGCTGTGTTACTGGGCATTTTATGGCCTGGGCCCATAACCTGTTAGAAATTCTGTATGGCTACTTTCACACTGCAGCCGCCCGATCATTAGTTGTAAAGCGGGAATTGTTTTAGTGGCGCTTTACCGCTGTTATAACAGCACTTTGGCGCCGCAATTTGGGTAGTATCAGGGCACTTTTAACCCCCAAGAAGGGGTTAAAAAGGTGTTAAAAGCACCCGTGAAGCGGTGCCCATTCATTCCAATGCTGCTTGCAGGACTTTTTTTCTCGTCCTGCAAGCGCATTGCCCCAGTGTGAAAGTACTTGGGGCTTCCACACTTTGTGGGCGCTATTTATATGGCTAAAATGACTGAAAATGGCCTCAGTGTGAAAGTGGTCTATATAGCCCTACAGAACAGGCAGTGCACAGCCCACATGGGTTTTATCTGCTGCTTAACTACAAACAGGAAAACAGGATCTGTAATATAGAGAAAGGAGACAGAGTTCTATCATAGATGCAGCTACAAACTTATAAACACTGTCATCTACTGGCTGATGCAGCTGTTGCATAAAACGCATGAACAATGTATTCCAGCAATAGCAAAGCCCATATAATTAAAGTATAATCAGTTAATAAACTATGGAAACCTAAAGGGTCATGTGCCATCCTAAATATAGGGATATTTGGAACTTAGTAGTACCCTGAGATATAACAGATCACTAATGGATAAATATCACAGTACATTGGATCTAAACACATAAGAGCCACTATTCATAATTGAGTAGGAGACTCATCTAATTGACAGCAAGTACAAGATTCTGCCTGTCACATACCCACATGTTCTGATTTTTTCTTTCAATTTCTTATAAGGGACTGTTTTATTAATCTCTGCTTTTCATTGTTGTAAGGTAGGCACCCCAGCTTGGGCCCACACCTTAGCTATGAGCTTACTGGCAGACAATATCTCATTCAAATTGGTGCACAGATAAATGTTTAATACTAAAGACTCAGGAAGACCTATCAGGCATGGTTAAAAGTCTTGCTGTATAGACAAACTCATGATGTCATGCAAAAAGTATTTTTCCTCCACTAAGCCTTTATCTGTGGGCAGAACCAGATGATGAAGTATGAGATCATCAGTAAGTTTCAGGAAGACTAATCGTTGGCTGCTTACAACCTCTTCCCATGTCTCATCAGCAATAAGACCCATATCAGCCACCCACAAAATCTTTTTGTTATAAACCTGTGCTCACCCCATAGGGTCCTGAAAATCTGAGTAGAATTCTGAAATATTTTCTTTCATAGAAACTCTATCCATACTGTAAGCCAAACAATTATCTGCACGCGCAGGTATATTTGTCCCAAATTGCCTGGTGACTGCATGTCTAAGCTAAAGGTAATAGAAAAGCATAGAATTCAGCACATTAAAGTCCTCTTTTAGATCTGAAAATTATTTTAGTTGTCTGCTAGTTAAAATTTGAGCTAAATGAGTGGTACCATGTCTACACTAGGGCTCTGTGTGGCGCCATCAACAGTTCAGGCAAAGATTGAATTTGCTAAAGTTGTGTGTGACTATTAACCCCAGGAAAACCTAGCTTGTACTAGGGATGAGCCAGCGGTTCAGTGCAAACACCCAAACTTTTGTTAGTTTGGCCACCTGTTCAACAGGTGGCAAGCATTATATGTAGAAGTGATATTTAAATATTGCCATGGCCATATTTGGTCAAAGATCTCACCACTGTACTTACCCCTTCTTTATATAGCTCATGGCAACTCAGGGAGTGTCGGGATTGATGTTGTGTGCCAGGTCCGTCTGTTTTTTTGTTTGGCAAATCAGCAGGCATTGTGATTGATGATGGATTCACAATAATGGACTTTTTTGGAGATTTTTATTCTTTTTTTTTTAATAAAGTACTTGTTAAATGTTTGGGTGTCTTAATTTCTAGGCTTTTTTGTGAATGAGTTAGGGGTACTTTATACACCCCATATTTATTCATGGGGGGGTATCATGGGGTTCCTATGTTTTTAAAGGGGACTTCCAGGTACTGATAACCCCCCTCCCCCCACCTGCAGATGACTGCAGTACTTACGGTGGTGATAAACTAACATCAGAACAACTTCAATGCAATTGTGCAAACAGTGTGAATGTAAACCTTGGATCTCCAAACTACGGCCCTCCAGCTGTTGCGGAATTACACGTCCCATGAGGCATTGTGAAACTCTGACATTCCCAGACATGACTAGGCATAATGAGAATTGTAGTTCCTGAACAACAGGAGGGCCATAGTTTAAAGACCCCTGCTGTAAACAAAAAGTCTGTGAAATTAGTCCAGAAAATCTTGCAAAAGAAGAGATTGCGAGCAGTGTCCAAGTGAAACCTTCACCATCCTCTTTGAGCACTTTCTCACATTTTAAATATGACCCGTGCGCAATTTTAAATCATGACATGTTTGATGTCTTTTTACTCAAGACAACATCATTTAAATATTTTTTAAAACAATTGGGTATGTGTTAGTGTGCACTAAAATCAATTTAAGTGTATTTTTTCCTGAAAGTTTGCTTTGATAAATAGCAGATATTGTACAATATAAAAACAAATGCTAGAGCCATCATTCTATTGTCAAGGGCCTCTGCTTTCAGAAAATATAAAATGTTTGGGGGGAAAAGTTATTTTCTAGCAATTAAATGCTGATTTTAACATGTATATGAAAAATGTCCCTGCATTTCTTTTTCTACGATCCCAACAGGATTTTCATTTGCCGACTCTTTAAAACGCTTTTTTCCTTTATAAATGTCAGTGCTGCGGCAGTACATTCTTTACATCAGAGAGATGTGCCCTTTTGCTTTCAGGATTAAGGCTCCCCCTTCAGGCATATTATGTAAAGGAATTTTACATTTTTAATTTTTCACTTTAAGCATATAAAAAGCACTGCTTCTGGGTGATTCTTTTTTTTAGTAACCCTAGGCAGTGCCCACCCCCAAGCTATTTTTTTTGACAAACCCTATGAGCCCAGAAAATGAACATTTTTGATTTGACAAATTGGGCTCCCATAGATTTCAATGGAGCTCAGTTTCAGCATTTGAAATTCTTTGAAGTTTGCAGAGTCCTGTTTGAATCAAACTCTTGGCACTTTAGCTGATTCCTGGTTTGGCCACTATGTCCCATAGTAATCAATAATAGCAGGTACATGAATGCTGTTTTGGCACCCTTAACCATCTGGGTACATTATATTTTAGCCACCTATTGGATAGTTATGACCATCTGACTTTAAGGGTTTAACTAAAGCAGACACATTATGGATTTCCATCAAACCTGACCTGCTTGTACTGCCAGACAATTGAACCATATTGGACCATATAAAAGTATGTTAGTCTTCATTCACTACCTTATATCAGCTAACCTTTATTCTAATATTGTTATATGGCTTTGTGATTTAACCACTTTAAGACCGAGCCTCTTTTTGGAGTTTGGAGGTTATCAGCTAAAAACAGGTTTTTTTGCTATAAAATTACTTAGAACCCCCAAACATTATATTTTTTTAAACCCCCAAGATTCATTAAAATATCGTTTTTTTGGACAAAAATCGACTATTGGAGGTTTGAGGTTTTTCTCCGAGCCAGAATTTCACCAATTTAGTGTTT